>JAWPHD010009394.1:0-102500 GCA_037043455.1 Cyrtodaria siliqua | reverse complement strand
CATATCGAGCAGAGTATATGTCGATTTACATACAAACGTCATGGTTATCGACTGATTAACATGGTGTCAGTAGTTGATTAACATATAGAGCAGAGTATATGTCGATGTACATATAAACGTTATGGTTATCGACTGATTACCGCGGTGTCAGTAGTTGATTAACATATCGAGCAAAGTAAATGTCGCCTTACATATTCACGTTATGGTTATCGACTGATAAACACGGTGTCAGTAGATAATTGACATCTTCAGCAGAGTATATGTCGATTTACATATAAACGTTATGGTTATCGACTGATTAACACGGTGTCAGTAGATGATTAACATATCGAGTAGAGTATATGTCGCCTTGCATATAAACGTTATGGTTATTGACTGATTAAAAGTGTCAGCAGTTGATTGACATATACAGTAGAGTACATGTCGATTTACATATGAACGTTATGGTTATCGACTGATTAACACGGTGTCAGTAGATGATTGACATATCGAGTAGAATATATGTCGAGTTGCATATAAACGTTATGGTTATCGACTGATTAACACGGTGTCATTAGATTATTGACATATCGAGTAGAGTATATGTCAACTTGCATATAAACGTCATGGTTATTGACTGATTAAAAGTGTCAGTAGTTGATTGACATATACAGCAGAGTACATGTCAATTTACACGTATACATAAGTCGACTTACTCATCATGCTCATGATAATCAATAATTCTCCTTACATATCAGACCTACACCTGATAATTAGTGCACTCCTTACACATGAAAATAAATATTTCTCTATAAAATATAAGACTTACCAGAAAGGAAAGCAGGATTTGTTGTAATGTTCCATATATCCACCACTGTCGCCTTCTAAATCTATAGGAATAGTAACGACAAAATTGAGTCATCGAAAATGTCGGAAAAAACAATACACAAATATCTACTTTCGTTTTCAAGTGTGGTTTATGTAGTAATCGGTACCAAACACACAATCCTGAGATTTTGAAAATTTAAGATTTAAAGCACGCACAGAACATTTTTAAATGGATTTGAGAACGCGTATTGATTGTCGCAATTACTTTTTTTAAAGCGCAAATTAAAATTATTTAGGCAATAAATACATATGCATTGTTTGAAAATAATAGATTAGCATGCTACAATATGCACACAAATAGTTATGAAAGTGCACATACTATTCTACACAGATGCGTGCTAAATGAAAACATGTTCCTAACTCTTAACCAAATTATGATCATCGTACATGGCAGAAGCTGTTATAGTGATGCTGATGGGGTCATTGTCGTACCGGGTACTACAGAAAGGCACCCGGGGTAAATTTATGTACACAGAAACGTATCCGAAAATCATCGAAATCCAGAAAGGCTCCCAAATATTCATAAATGTACCCGAGACAAAATACAATGTCGTAAAACGCGGCCGTAATGCGTTCTGTTACTTCACGGAAACGAAACTTTCATTGTTTACAAAGTTTAATCTATTCACTTTTTAAAAGCCGGTCGCAGTTACCTCCGCCTTAAAGGAATGCAGTTGGTCTAAATATTTGACCAACTTTTCTTGAACGACGAACTGCATATTTGTTTATTTTTTGCGCGGGGTTTGATGATTTACAACTTCCGGTTTTACGAAATACGTTCTGTATTTTATTACTAACTATGGTACCCTAAATATGTTTTTAAGAACAATAGCGCAATAGTTAATGATAAATAATATTGTTTAAGTAGTTGTTTTGTCAAGTTCTAAATTGTTTCAATTCCGCCAATGAGATCTTGTTTGTCCGGGTACGTTTCTGTATATTTGGGGGCCGTTCTGGATTTCAAAGATTTTCGGGTACGTTTCTGTAGAGAGGAAATGGCAAATCTGGAAAATCCTGATTTTATCCAGCGATTTGGCAGGCCTGATACTGTAAAAGAGTTTCCCTATATATAAGTATATGTAAAACTGCGGCACCTGGGGTTGGGGTGGGGATGGAGAGTTTTGTTGTAAAATAGTCCGAAAGTGGACTGTTTGTAAAAAGGTTCAGAATATAATTTCGCAAACAAAATCTTGAAATCCGTCCAATGAACTATTAAGGGGTTCTGTTTATTCCAAAAAAGGTCTTCCCAAATTCGTTAGAATGCATTATTTCATCTGTTTTCTTTATATTTATACAAACTCTTCTATTTTAAAAACTAATGTGGGAGTGCATGTCCCAATAACCTCAGAAGCTTCGCATCTGCGGACCATTTATTGGTCCAGCTACGCCCTTTAGTGGTGCGTTTTGTGAGATTTCACTAAAATTTTAAATACCAGTATTCTGAGACAGAAATATTGATGAATTAGTCTGAATATTTGTTAATGGAAAACTAAATAACAAAATACTTCCCTTATACCTTCTGAGCACCTAGTTGTATGCATTTATGGACTTACATTTCTTCGTCTTCTTCTTTTTTTTTTTAGCAGACAATGTGTGTACGTAGTACGCAGATACACTCCTTATTTGAATTTGTTAAGCATTTGCTTTTAAAATATAATGTAGATGATGACCAGTGTATCTCTCTTGGGTACTGAGCTACTTGCCACTAAGCAAAGTTTTATGTTTATACGCGTGTTGTATATTCTCAGGGGCGAATGCGTGGATGTTGCAAGGATGCGGCGGGACATAACCCGAGGATTAGACAGAAACGAATTTCTGTTAGGCGGGGATGGGGTATTCCAGATAAAATCCGTAATCACCATCAATTCCTCCGCTTTAAGAAACGTTTTTTTAAGCCCAGAATACAACCTTAGTTTTTATAAAACAGCAACAACAACAAAAATTAAAATAGAAAAGCGTTTCTTCAGACCCTGCCACGGTGCCACCTGGAAAAAATTACAAAATACGGCCCTAGATCCCCTGGAAATCCATATCTTACCTCCTCCCCATAAAACAATCAGCAAAATACCCCCACCTACGCATATCTGATTAAACACAAACAAAAAAAAACTGAAAGAAGCGTTTACCCCGAGAACTTTTTCAGAAATTCCCCAAGATTTAAAAACAAACATCCACTGAAAATACGTGGCTTACCACCTCCTAATAAAAAGATATAGGTAAAAAAATATGGAAAAAATCTCGAGCCACCATACCCCGTGTTTTTTTCATTAACCCCTCCCCCACACTACCCTCGTGTAGTTTTGTAGCCCAACCCCCGCCGTCCCCATTCCCATCTCATCCTTCCCCTCGCACGCACCCTCCCCTAAACCCCCCACTTCCTTACCACATTCTCACAAATCCACCAAAATACCACCCCTTTGAAAAAGTAATTGTTCACAACCACCATCTCGAAAGCTCCCTCTCCACCCCCACCAGCTCCCACTTTCCTTAGGAGGACACCGGGTACAGAACTTCGTATTGAGGACACCGGGTACAGAACTTCGTATGGAGGACACCGGGTACAGAACTTCGTATGGAGGACACCTGGTACAGAACTTCGTATGGAGGACACCGGGTACAGAACTTCGTATGGTACGTACCAACATGCGGGTACACTTTCGCCGTAATTGTAATATATTGTAATATATATACATTTATACTTTCCAGTGAAATAGTTGGTTAAATCCTATATTCACTCCAAATCAACAAATATCCTCTATTTGTATTTTATGTATGTCACGCACTTGCATTGTATAATCAATATTAAGGAAAAACCCAACTTTTTATAAATGCCACTACTTAAAAGGTGAAAAAATAAAGGAAAGGCAAGTTTTCTTGTATATCATCACAAAATATGTAATACATGTATATATTTTAAATACCAGTGTTTTTTTAATACGTTCAGCACGAGTTTTTACATCCAAGCAATTTCTCTCTCGACGGATTTAAAAAATCTGGTAGTTAAAATCTATATTTATTACATAAAAAACAGGACATAATTCAATCTGTTTTGCAATCGTCAACCCTCGTGTTTACCTTTATATAAAGAGTTTCAAGGGTGTTTTTAGTACTTTTTAAAAGCATAATATTCGATTCGATCCAGTTCCTAACTCCTGTGCGTAACGCGCTTCTGTGTCAACTTCAATAACAAATGTTTCCTTAAGAGCGATATAATGTTGAAAATAAAGAACCAGACACGCATTGAACCTTTTGATTTATTTAGATAGTATTCGAATATTACGTGGGATTTTAAACTATACCTGGTTATTGAATAGCTTTTTTTAAAAAAATCCCTTGCCTCATGTTAAATATATTCCATTCAAATATTTTGGATCGATATATGTATGCATTAGTTGGAGTAATATATATATACTCATACTGCCAAAATTATACTAAACGAATACTGAATTAGCTACTGTGACTACTATTCGTTGGCATCACATAAAACCTGCTTTAAACCTTTCTTTGCAACCGATTTTCAGACACCTCTTAGCCAATGTCCTTCAAGTAAACCATTTGCAGATTTTGACTAAACTTCACATGAGTGATGTCAATACAAGTGAATACAAATTAAACCAACCTTAGGAAATCTTTTTAAGAAACACTGCTCTGTTGTTCTCGGAAATGTTCGCTAGATCCTAGACTTACAAGTTTACAAATAACGTTTCCGGAGTCAAGTTTGGTCCCGCGTTGAAGGCTTACATTTTAATAAAGTTATTTATAAGGAACATTTTAAAACTAATGCTTTGTATATTTCAGAAACCGCTTGGTCAGAAAGTTTCAATTATGTTTATATATCATGTTTATAAAACGTACAAAACGTTCAGCCACCGTTGGAAATAACTGACCTACTTATTAAAATAGTTATTGCCTTCATTGTATTATAACATACTGTTGGAACTTTGACATTCATATTCAGGGAATACATCTTTAAATACCATGAAGTAAGTTAATAAACATAAATGCCAAAGTCTAGATCTGAACTCTGTAAATTACTGCTGAAAATAGATACACAATTTAAAAAAGGTTTCTGTTTCGAGTACCATAGATATGTAAATGTGTTTTATCGATGTTAGCTCACGAATAAATGTTATTGTGTGTTTTAATGAACTGTATATGTTTCCATTAATGCAATACAAACTCAATACAAAAAGGTTACGATTCATATAATGTGAATTAAATATAAACTAAAACGTTAATTTATCAACTATGACACAAGCCTATAGAAACCAATTGTCACGTATGTTTTATCAACCAGGTCTATTAGTATATGCATTCTTAAATAATGATCACACATCTGATAACGGCATAACACAATATACGGATATGCCCTATTGCAGTTCAAGGTGCAATACGATCCTACTGATATTATAAAGTATAATGAATGTTTACAAAGCGCTCAGTCAAGATTGACATTGATGTTAAGCATAATCATTAGAGATCAATACTTGTGAACTACTGTGTTCTACATACTGTTTATTAACATTCCACATCGGTGGAAGCTTTGATCTTAATTCGAGCCTTTCCTCGCGTAAACAAGTTGTTTTGTAGACGGATTTTTAGAGGAAGTTTATTTAAAAACGGAATCAACTTCACCGTCGACGATAGTTTTCAACGTAGAAAATAATTTCTTCTACAACGTCTTACCAATGTGCGATAAATAAGAAATTACATCCATTTCATAACAACGTTGGCAGACAACGTGTATTGATGACAAACTTATAACGATCTTATCGCTATAAATAAACAAGATAACTGGTATGATATGTTAATTTTTATTTCGGGTCACACTTATTTGTGACGTGCGATTGTTGGCCTGTGTTTGCACAGAGATAACTTTGAAACGAAGAGAGTCAATTACGTGAAAGTACGTTTCTTTTAAACGGATGAAAAGAAATGATAAACATAAATGATCTCTTTAATTTATTGAGATGTGCAATTTTCATATATTTGGGTCGTAAGGTCACGTGCCGTTACTGGCGTTGTCGAGTTTGGGGGCACTCCACGGTTTAATGTTCATTTCTCAATAATCAAACCCATGACACGTCCTTAGGCTGAATCATTGAGCAAAACTAAATCACACCATCACTGGATTATACATTTCTTAGCAGACCATCAAATTATCCATGTTTTTATACCTAATAAAAGTACCAACAAGAGTGCCGCCTAAAGGGGCACTGTACGCTCGTTTCTTTAAGGTTATTATATGTGCTTAGGCTAAACCTATTTCTTTTACAACGATTGTGAAACATATATATGGCATATACCAATCTCTCTAACGCATTTCCTAGGTGTGAAGTCAATATGACCTTAACCTTCGACCTTCTAACAAAATATGCTTCATGTTGGTTGGTGTTACGCTTTAAAAGGGTTTATGACCTTGACATTTAACCTTCTGGCCCCAAACAATAAGGTTCTTCCTTTCAACAAGAACAATGCAACTTTGAAATATCATAAGTGTGAATGTTATGAAGTTACTCATCTAAAAGTGAATTTCCATATAACACCACCTAAAGCTTGACCGTTGATTTACTAACCCAAAAAAAACAGCAGGGTTCATCCTTTCACCTTGGGTAATGTACCAATGACGTTTCATGAATGTGCGTGATACGGTTTCGAAGTTATCTTCCTTCAAGCACGTGTATTTCCATATACGGTCATGGTGGTCTTGATCTTTGACCTATTGACCCCACTAAAAAGGAATCCTCCGCTCACCTAATTCAATGTAACTATAATGTTTCATGAGTGTGGGAGTAATTGTTCTGAAGTTGTGGTCCGGAATGATGCATATTGCCATATATTGCAATGTATGTATGAAGTTTCATGAGTGTAAGTGTTTTCGTTTCAAAGTTATCTTCCGGAATGCGTATTTCTATATAAGGTCATTTTGATCTTGACCTTTTACCTTCTGACCCCAAAAACAACAGGGATCCTCCTCTCACCAAGGGCAATGTACCTATGAAGTTTCATGAATGTGTGTCTTAAATTTTGCAGTTATTGTGCGGAATGCGAATTGTTACGGACGTACGGACGGACAATCCCATACCATAATACGTCACGTTTGTCAAACGGGCGTATCAAAACAAATCTGTACAATTTTTATAACATTTCTTTAAATCCTTAAATTACTTTGAGGAGTATTTATACAACTTCTCTTTGAAAATAATAGATACTTATACATTTCAAAGTTACTGAGAAGTTGTAACTACTCAGTCACTTTGAAAATACTACTTCAATACAACAACTCAGTCACTTTGAAAAGTATAAGTGCATACATCTACTCAGAAACTTTGTAAAGTATAAGTATATACAACTACTCAGTTATATGAAGATAAAACTACTCAGTAACTTTGACAAGTATTAGTATATATATCTATTCAGTAACTTTGAAAAGTATAAGAGTATACAACAACTCTGTAACTTTATACAGTATAAGTGCATACCACTACTCAGTAACTTTGAAAAGTATAAGCATACGCAACTACTCAGTAACTTTGTAAAGTATAAGTGTATACAACAACTCAGTAACTTTGAAAATTATAAGCATACCCAACTACTCAGTAACTCCGTAAAGTATATACAACTACTCAGTAACTTTGAAAAGTATAAGTATATACAACTACTCAGCAACTTTGAAAAATATAAGTGAATACAACTACACTGTAACTTTGTAAAGTATAAGTATATACAACTACTCAGGAACTTTGAAAAGTATAAGTGTATACAATTACTCATTAATGTTGTAAAGGATAGGTATATACAACAACTCATTAACATTGTAATGTATAATTGTATACAACTACTAATTACTTTTATAAAGTATAAGTATATAAAACTACTCAGTAACGCTGTAAAGAATAGGTATATATAACTACTCATAAACATTGTAATGTATAATAGTATACACCTACCCAGTACCTTTGTAAAGTATAAGTGTATATAACTACTCAGTAACCTTGTAAAGTATAAGTATAGACAACCAATCAATAACTTTGTAAAGTATAAGTATATACAACTACTCAGTAACTTTGTAAAGTATACGTATATACAACTACTCATTAACTTTGTAAAGTATAAGTGTATACAACTACTGAATAACTTTGAAAATAATAAGTATGTACAACTACTCAGTTATTTTGAAAAGAATAAGTATATACAACTACTCAGTAACTTTGAAAAGTATAAGTACATACAACTACTCAGTAACTTTGACAAGTATTAGTATATACGACTATTCAGTAACTTTGAAAAGTATAATTGTATACAACAATTCAGTTACTTTATCAAGTGCATACAACTATTCAGTAACTTCGAAAAGTATAAGCATACACAACTACTCAGTAACTTTGTAAAGTATAAGTATATACAACTACTCAGTAACTTTGTAAAGTATAAGTGTATACAACTACTTAGTAACGTTGTAAACGATAGGTATATACGACTGATCATTAGCATTGTAATGTATAAGTGTATACAACTGCTCAGTAACTTTGTAAACTATAAGTATATACAACTACTTAGTAACTTTGTAAATGATTGGTATATACAACTACTCATTAACATTGTAATTTATGAGTGTATACAACTACTCAGTAACTTTGTAAAGTATAAGTATATACAACAATTCTGTAACATTTTAAAGTATAAGTGTATATAACTACTTAGTAACTATGTAAAATATAAGTATATACATCTACTCAGTGGCTTTGTAAAGTATCAGTGTATACAACTACTCAGTAACTTTGTAAAGTATAAGTATATACAACTACTCAGTAACTTTGTAAAGTATAAGTGTATACCACTACTCAGTTACTTTGAACAAAATAAGTATATACAACTACTCATTAACTTTATAAAGTATAAGTGTATACAACTACTCAGTAACTTTGTAAAGTATAAGTGTATACCACTACTCAGTTACTTTGAACAAAATAAGTATATACAACTACTCATTAACTTTATAAAGTATAAGTGTATACAACTACTCAGTAACTTTGAACAAAATAAGTATATACAACTACTCATTAACTTTATAAAGTATAAGTATATACAACTTTTCAGTAACTTTGAAAAGTATAAGTATATACAACTTCTCAGTTACTTTGAAAAGAATAAGTGTGTTCAACTACTCAGTAACTTTGAAAGGCATGTATCGATATATAAAGACATACTAAATTCTTGTTCGTACCTCAAAGGTTAAAGTAATTATTTGGGTTTAAGATTGTAAATAATATATAATTTTAATTCCTAATATAGGTAATTTTTCTTTCTGAACTGAACTTGGGAATGTAAGATATAATTTAAATAAACAATAAACAAGTAGTATTGCAACTGGACTAAATGTCGCCTATAGAATCAAGTATGTGCCTGTGTTGAAGGTAAACCAGAATGTCGCCTATAGAATCAAGTATGTGCTTGTGTTGAAGGTAAACCTAAATGTCGCCTATAGAATCAAGTATGTGCCTGTGTTGAAGGTAAACCTGAATGTCGCCTATAGAATCAAGTATGTGCCTGTGTTGAAGGTAAACCTAAATGTCGCCTATAGAATCAAGTCTGTGCCGGTGTTGAAGGTAAACCTAAATGTCGCCTATAGAATCAAGTCTGTGCCGGTGTTGAAGGTAAACCTAAATGTCGCCTATAGAATTAAGTCTGTGCCGGTGTTGAAGGTAAACCTAAATGTCGCCTATAGAATCAAGTATGTGCCGGTGTTGAAGATAAACCTGAATGTCGTCTATAGAATCAAGTATGTGCCTGTGTTGAAGGTAAACCTAAATGTCGCCTATAGAATCAAGTATGTGCCTGTGTTGAATGTAAACCTAAATGTCGCCTATAGAATCAAGTATGTGCCTGTGTTGAAGGTAAACCTGAATGTCGCCTATAGAATCAAGTATGTGCCTGTGTTGAAGATAAACCTGAATGTCGTCTATAGAATCAAGTCTGTGCCGGTGTTGAAGGTAAACCTAAATGTCGCCTATAGAATCAAGTATGTGCCTGTGTTGAAGGTAAACCTAAATGTCGCCTATAGAATCAAGTATGTGCCGGTGTTGAAGGTAAACCTAAATGTCGCCTATAGAATCAAGTCTGTGCCGGTGTTGAAGGTAAACCTAAATGTCGCCTATAGAATCAAGTATGTGCCGGTGTTGAAGGTAAACCTAAATGTCGCCTATAGAATCAAGTATGTGCCTGTGTTGAAGGTAAACCTAAATGTCGCCTATAGAATCAAGTCGGTGCCGGTGTTGAAGGTAAACCTAAATGTCGCCTATAGAATCAAGTATGTGCCGGTGTTGAAGGTAAACCTAAATGTCGCCTATAGAATCAAGTATGTGCCGGTGTTGAAGATAAACCTGAATGTCGTCTATAGAATCAAGTATGTGCCGGTGTTGAAGATAAACCTGAATGTCGTCTATAGAATCAAGTCTGTGCCGGTGTTGAAGGTAAACCTAAATGTCGCCTATAGAATCAAGTATGTGCCTGTGTTGAAGGTAAACCTAAATGTCGCCTATAGAATCAAGTATGTGCCGGTGTTGAAGGTAAACCTAAATGTCGCCTATAGAATCAAGTCTGTGCCGGTGTTGAAGGTAAACCTAAATGTCGCCTATAGAATCAAGTCTGTGCCGGTGTTGAAGGTAAACCTAAATGTCGCCTATAGAATCAAGTATGTGCCGGTGTTGAAGGGAAACCTAAATGTCGCCTATAGAATCAAGTATGTGCCGGTGTTGAAGATAAACCTGAATGTCGTCTATAGAATCAAGTATGTGCCGGTGTTGAAGATAAACCTGAATGTCGTCTATAGAATCAAGTCTGTGCCGGTGTTGAAGGTAAACCTAAATGTCGCCTATAGAATCAAGTCTGTGCCGGTGTTGAAGGTAAACCAGAATGTCGCCTATAGAATCAAGTATGTGCCGGTGTTGAAGGTAAACCTGAATGTCGCCTATAGAATCAAGTCTGGGCCTGTGTTGAAGGTAAACCAGAATGTCGCCTATAGAATCAAATCTGTGCCGGTGTTGAAGGTAAACCTGAATATCGCCTATAGAATCAAGTCTGGGCCTGTGTTGAAGGTAAACCAGAATGTCGCCTATAGAATCAAGTTTGTGCCGGTGTTGAAGGTAAACCAGAATGTCGCCTATAGAATCAAGTCTGTGCTGGTGTTGAAGGTAAACCAGAATGTCGCCTATACAATCAAGTATGTGCCGGTGTTGAAGATAAACCTGAATGTCGTCTATAGAATCAAGTCTGTGCCGGTGTTGAAGGTAAACCTAAATGTCGCCTATAGAATCAAGTATGTGCCTGTGTTGAAGGTAAACCTAAATGTCGCCTATAGAATCAAGTATGTGCCGGTGTTGAAGGTAAACCTAAATGTCGCCTATAGAATCAAGTCTGTGCCGGTGTTGAAGGTAAACCTAAATGTCGCCTATAGAATCAAGTATGTGCCGGTGTTGAAGGTAAACCTAAATGTCGCCTATAGAATCAAGTATGTGCCTGTGTTGAAGGTAAACCTAAATGTCGCCTATAGAATCAAGTCGGTGCCGGTGTTGAAGGTAAACCTAAATGTCGCCTATAGAATCAAGTATGTGCCGGTGTTGAAGGTAAACCTAAATGTCGCCTATAGAATCAAGTATGTGCCGGTGTTGAAGATAAACCTGAATGTCGTCTATAGAATCAAGTATGTGCCGGTGTTGAAGATAAACCTGAATGTCGTCTATAGAATCAAGTCTGTGCCGGTGTTAAAGGTAAACCTAAATGTCGCCTATAGAATCAAGTATGTGCCTGTGTTGAAGGTAAACCTAAATGTCGCCTATAGAATCAAGTATGTGCCGGTGTTGAAGGTAAACCTAAATGTCGCCTATAGAATCAAGTCTGTGCCGGTGTTGAAGGTAAACCTAAATGTCGCCTATAGAATCAAGTCTGTGCCGGTGTTGAAGGTAAACCAGAATGTCGCCTATACAATCAAGTATGTGCCGGTGTTGAAGATAAACCTGAATGTCGTCTATAGAATCAAGTCTGTGCCGGTGTTGAAGGTAAACCTAAATGTCGCCTATAGAATCAAGTATGTGCCTGTGTTGAAGGTAAACCTAAATGTCGCCTATAGAATCAAGTATGTGCCGGTGTTGAAGGTAAACCTAAATGTCGCCTATAGAATCAAGTCTGTGCCGGTGTTGAAGGTAAACCTAAATGTCGCCTATAGAATCAAGTATGTGCCGGTGTTGAAGGTAAACCTAAATGTCGCCTATAGAATCAAGTATGTGCCTGTGTTGAAGGTAAACCTAAATGTCGCCTATAGAATCAAGTCGGTGCCGGTGTTGAAGGTAAACCTAAATGTCGCCTATAGAATCAAGTATGTGCCGGTGTTGAAGGTAAACCTAAATGTCGCCTATAGAATCAAGTATGTGCCGGTGTTGAAGATAAACCTGAATGTCGTCTATAGAATCAAGTATGTGCCGGTGTTGAAGATAAACCTGAATGTCGTCTATAGAATCAAGTCTGTGCCGGTGTTGAAGGTAAACCTAAATGTCGCCTATAGAATCAAGTATGTGCCTGTGTTGAAGGTAAACCTAAATGTCGCCTATAGAATCAAGTATGTGCCGGTGTTGAAGGTAAACCTAAATGTCGCCTATAGAATCAAGTCTGTGCCGGTGTTGAAGGTAAACCTAAATGTCGCCTATAGAATCAAGTCTGTGCCGGTGTTGAAGGTAAACCTAAATGTCGCCTATAGAATCAAGTATGTGCCGGTGTTGAAGGGAAACCTAAATGTCGCCTATAGAATCAAGTATGTCCCGGTGTTGAAGATAAACCTGAATGTCGTCTATAGAATCAAGTATGTGCCGGTGTTGAAGATAAACCTGAATGTCGTCTATAGAATCAAGTCTGTGCCGGTGTTGAAGGTAAACCTAAATGTCGCCTATAGAATCAAGTCTGTGCCGGTGTTGAAGGTAAACCAGAATGTCGCCTATAGAATCAAGTATGTGCCGGTGTTGAAGGTAAACCTGAATGTCGCCTATAGAATCAAGTCTGGGCCTGTGTTGAAGGTAAACCAGAATGTCGCCTATAGAATCAAGTCTGTGCCGGTGTTGAAGGTAAACCTGAATATCGCCTATAGAATCAAGTCTGGGCCTGTGTTGAAGGTAAACCAGAATGTCGCCTATAGAATCAAGTTTGTACCGGTGTTGAAGGTAAACCAGAATGTCGCCTATAGAATCAAGTCTGTGCCGGTGTTGAAGGTAAACCAGAATGTCGCCTATACAATCAAGTCTGTGCCGGTGTTGAAGGTAAACCAGAATGTCGCCTATACAATCAAGTCTGTGCCGGTGTTGAAGGTAAACCAGAATGTCGCCTAAAGAATCAAGTCTGTGCCTGTGTTGAAGGTAAACCAGAATGTCGCCTATAGAATCAAGTCTGTGCCTGTGTTGAAGGTAAACCAGAATGTCGCCTATAGAATCAAGTCTGTGCCTGTGTGGAAGGTAAACCAGAATGTCGCCTATAGAATCAAGTCTGTGCCTGTGTTGAAGGTAAACCAGAATATAGCCTATAGAATCAAGTCTGTGCCTGTGTTGAAGGTAAACCAGAATGTAGCCTATAGAATCAAGTCTGTGCCTGTGTTGAAGGTAAACCTGAATGTCGCCTATAGAATCAAGTCTGTGCCTGTGTTGAAGGTAAACCTGCATGTCGCCTATAGAATCAAGTCTGTGCCTGTGTTGAAGGTAATCCAGAATGTCGCCTATAGAATCAAGTCTGTGCCGGTGTTGAAGGTAAACCAGAATGTCGCCTATAGAATCAAGTCTGTGCCGGTGTTGAAGATTAACCAGAATGTCGCCTATAGAATCAAGTATGTACCTGTGTTGAAGATAAACCAGAATGTCGCCTATAGAATCAAGTCTGTGCCTGTGTTGAAGATAAACCAGAAGTTGTCAGCAAATCATTGTAAGAGCTACTATAATCGTTATTTACCGCAAATTACAGTTCTGAAATATGTTCAATGTCTTCATGTTTGTTTCATTAGTATGATTCAAAGTCAATGGACAATAAATACAAGTTTACATACTAAACAATAAAACCTAGTAAGTTTTACAGTGTAATATTTGTTTACTCCTGTGACTGTAATTTATATAAACATTAACACAGCATAATAAAATAGTTTGTGAAATTTACTACACTCGCATATACCTAATGTTATTTATTCTATGACAATAGAAAACTAGACAACGTTAAACAATTCACCTAATTAGGTGTTACTATGTCATCAAATGGAAATTTTTATCAATCTCAAAAAGCCTTGGCAGACCAAGCACTTAGAGCTACTTATTCTTTGAATTCCTTATTTCATACTGTCCCTTTGAAAATAAGTGAAAAGATTAAATTATTTGATTGTATGATCCTGCCAATTTTAAATTATGGAGCTGAAATATGGGGATTTCATAAAGCTCCTGATATTGAAAGAATAGATTTAACATTTCTTTAACAAATACTAAACGTCAGAACGCAAACTCCAAATGCTTCAGTCTATGGAGAATTGGGTAAGGTTCCTCTAGATATTGTATGTAAGGAAAGAATTCTTAAATTTTGGTTCAAAATTATTAAGTCACAAGGCTCTTTAATCAACGAAGTTTATAAAAACCAAGTAAATGAAAATGTTCGTGGGTCCTGGGCCTCAGAAGTACAGCGTTTGTTAAACGATCTAGGTTTGAACTATTTATGGAATAATGCTAATATAACGAATCTTCAACTATCGAAAATTATGGAGCGACTAAATGACCAGTATTATCAGCAATGATATTCGACATTAGCTACATCACCAAAGCTAAAAACCTACAAGAAACTTAAAAATAATACTGGAGTAGAAAAGTACCTGAACTGTGTTGCAAACGAAAGGCATCGTATTTCTTTGACAAGACTAAAGTGTTCTGCCCATAAATTAGCTATAAAAGAAGGTAGATTTAAAAATGTAGAGAGATCTGAACGTAAATGGGTATTCTGTCAAATGAATATAATCGAAGATGAATATCATTTTGTTTTAGTTTGTCCATGTTTTCGCGATATTAGAATTGAGTGTCTTCCTAAATACTATTGTCACTGGCCAAATTTACAAAAATTTAAATTGTTACTTACTTCTAGCCACTCTAGTGTATTAAGTAAATTGGCAAAATATGTATATTTAGCGAATTTGAGACGTGAGAGTATAATAGATAATTAACGTGAATTATCGAGATTAACGTAATATTTATTATGATTGTAAACCATTATTCAAATATCTATCTGAAACACATAGTTTTTGCCTACTGGCCTTAGACTTATTTTCCGAAGAATTGCTATTGTGTGAAACCGCTAGTGCGAGGACTCATAGCACGAGTTGTAAATAAGCTTGACCGAAATGTATCCACTGTACAAACAAATTATATGTATAGAGTTGTTTTGTTTTCTTTCTCTCTTTCTTTTTCTGATGATTTTCCCCTCTGTATTAGTTATGCTATATACTATTCGAAATTGTTTGTTTAAAATACTAGGTGTAAGTGCTCTTTTGTAGCTTTACTCCATGATAGTATTATACATGCTCTTCTCAATATAATGTAACCGCCTCATTGTAATAGGCGATGAACATTGTATGATGTTTATGCTGAATAAAATAATTGAAAATTGAATTGAAATTGAATAATTATTATTTTATTTATTTATTTATTTGTTTGTTTGTTGGTTTGTTTGTTGTTTTGTTGGTTTGTTGGTTTGTTCGTTCGTTCGTTCGTTCGTTCGTTCGTTCGCTCGCTCGCTCGCTCGCTCGTTCGTTCGTTCGTTCGTTCGATCGAACGATCGTTCTCAGATACTTTGAAAAGAATAAATATATACAACTTCTCATTTACTTTGAAAAGAATAAGTTTGTTCAACTACTCTGTAACTATGAAAGGCATGTATAGATACATGTATATAAACATGGAGTTAAGGCACATACTAAATTCCTATACGTACCTCAAATGTTTATGTAATTATTTGGGTTTAAGATTGTAAATAATATATAATTTTAATTCCTAATATAGGTAATTTTTCTTTCTGAACTGAACTTGGGAATGTAAGATATAATTTAAATAAACAATAAACAAGTAGTATTGCAACTGGACTAAATGTCGCCTATAGAATCAAGTATGTGCTTGTGTTGAAGGTAAACCAGAATGTCGCCTATAGAATCAAGTATGTGCTTGTGTTGAAGGTAAACCAGAATGTCGCCTATAGAATCAAGTATGTGCTTGTGTTGAAGGTAAACCTGAATGTCGCCTATAGAATCAAGTATGTGCTTGTGTTGAAGGTAAACCTGAATGTCGCCTATAGAATCAAGTATGTGCTTGTGTTGAAGGTAAACCAGAATGTCGCCTATAGAATCAAGTATGTGCTTGTGTTGAAGGTAAACCAGAATGTCGCCTATAGAATCAAGTATGTGCTTGTGTTGAAGGTAAACCAGAATGTCGCCTATAGAATCAAGTATGTGCTTGTGTTGAAGGTAAACCTAAATGTCGCCTATAGAATCAAGTCTGTGCCGGTGTTGAAGGTAAACCTAAATGTCGCCTATAGAATCAAGTATGTGCCTGTGTTGAAGGTAAACCTGAATGTCGCCTATAGAATCAAGTCTGTGCCTGTGTTGAAGGTAAACCTGAATGTCGCCTATAGAATCAAGTCTGTGCCTGTGTTGAAGGTAAACCTGAATGTCGCCTATAGAATCAAGTCTGTGCCGGTGTTGAAGGTAAACCTAAATGTCGCCTATAGAATCAAGTATGTGCCTGTGTTGAAGGTAAACCTGAATGTCGCCTATAGAATCAAGTCTGTGCCTGTGTTGAAGGTAAACCTGAATGTCGCCTATAGAATCAAGTCTGTGCCTGTGTTGAAGGTAAACCAGAATGTCGCCTATAGAATCAAGTCTGTGCCGGTGTTGAAGGTAAACCAGAATGTCGCCTATAGTTCAAGTCTGTGCCGGTGTTGAAGGTAAACCTGTATGTCGCCTATAGAATCAAGTATGTGCCGGTGTTGAAGGTAAACCAGAATGTCGCCTATAGAATCAAGTCTGTGCCTGTGTTGATGGTAAACCAGAATGTCGCATATAGAATCAAGTCTGTGCCTGTGTGGAAGATAAACCTGAATGTCGTCTATAGAATCAAGTCTGTGCCTGTGTTGAAGGTAAACCAGAATGTCGCCTATAGAATCAAGTATGTGCCTGTGTTGAATATAAACCAGAATGTCGCCTATAGAATCAAGTCTGTGCCTGTGTTGAAGATAAACCAGAATGTCGCCTATAGAATCAAGTCTGTGCCTGTGTTGAAGATAAACCAGAATGTGGCCTATAGAATCAAGTCTATGTCTGTGTTGAAGATAAACCAGAATGTCGCCTATAGAATCAAGTCTGTGCCTGTGTTGAAGATAAACCAGAAGTTGTCAGCAAATCATTGTAAGAACTACTATAATCGTTATTTACAGCAATTACAGTTCTGAAATATGTTCAATGTCTCGATGTTTGTTTCATTAGTATAATTCCAAGTCAATGGACAATAAATACAAGTTTACATACTAAACAATAAAACCTAGTAAGTGTTACAGTGTAATATTTGTTTACTCCTGTGACTGTAATTTATATAAACATTAACACAGAATAATAAAATAGTTTGTGAAATTTACTACACTCGCATATACCTAATGTTATTTATTATTATTCTTTCATTTATTTATTTATAATTTATTTATTTATTTATTTATTTATTTATATATTATAACACTCACTCACTCACTCACTCACTCACTCACTCACTCACTCACTCACTCACTCACTCACTCACTCACTCACTCACTCACTCACTCACTCACTCACTCACTCACTCACTCACTCACTCACTCACTCACTCACTCACTCACTCACTCACTCACTCACTCACTCACTCACTCACTCACTCACTCACTCACTCACTCACTCACTCACTCACTCACTCACTCACTCACTCACTCACTCACTCACTCACTCACTCACTCACTCACTCACTCACTCACTCACTCACTCACTCACTCACTCACTCACTCACTCACTCACTCACTCACTCACTCACTCACTCACTCACTCGCGCTCGCTCGTGCTCACTCACTCGCGCTCGCTCGCTCGCTCGTTTACTTACTTACTTAACACCATAACTTATCCCTGTCATATAAGATTATAATCCTAACTCTGGCGTTACATTACATACACCTGTCACGCTTCTGTGTAAAGTTTAACAACTTGTTTTCAAAGAGCAATTTAATATTTAAAATGAAACACCATATACGTAATGGACTGATTGATTTTTTAAAATAGAAATCAGAAATTACCTTGTTATTAAAAACCGTTCCATAGAAAATTCAATTACGTCAACATGTTCCATTCAATACTTTTGGATCAATGTGTATGCATTAGTTAGAGTTATTTTTTATAAAGCTATGACAAGCATGGGACAATCAAATCGCATGCGTAATACATATAAGCACACTTTCAAACTTGGAAATCAGAAATTACGTATGATTTTATAATAAACAGTGTTTTTGAATAGCATGGGACAATTAAATCGCATTGACCATTGTCTGTTTAATAATCATTATTCGTCCGTGCGTCTGGGTTCCAGTCCGCTCACATTGTTTAAACGTCTTCTCAGAAAACACTTGACCAATTTTCATTAAATTTAATATTTAAAACGAAACACCATATACGTAATGGACTGATTGATTTTTTAAAATAGAAATCAGAAATTACCTTGTTATTAAAAACCGTTCCATAGAAAATTCAATTACGTCAACATGTTCCATTCAATACTTTTGGATCAATGTGTATGCATTAGTTAGAGTTATTTTTTATAAAGCTATGACAAGCATGGGACAATCAAATCGCATGCGTAATACATATAAGCACACTTTCAAACTTGGAAATCAGAAATTACGTATGATTTTATAATAAACAGTGTTTTTGAATAGCATGGGACAATTAAATCGCATTGACCATTGTCTGTTTAATAATCATTATTCGTCCGTGCGTCTGGGTTCCAGTCCGCTAACATTGTTTAAACGTCTTCTCAGAAAACACTTGACCAATTTTCATCTAACTTCACATGAATAATATCAATACAAGATCATAAAAATTATTGCAACGAGACATCCAAGATGGAATCCATTTTTACACATAGCCAAAAACCTTAAACTTCGTCAGTGTTTGTCAAAAATGTTCGCTGTACAAATAGCATCCCCGCCTTGCAGGATCAAAGTTTAAATAAATGTATTAAAATTTTATAAAGAACATCTAAAAATAAAGTTTTCATTAGAAATCAGTTTGTTCAGTATGTACATGGATGTCAATGTGTTTCAAGATTTTTATAATTAGGTCATCGCGATATCCAATTCATTTGTACCGAAGTATGACAACGACATAACATAACAACATAACACGGTACACGGTACCTTATCGCAGTTCAAAGTATAATATGATCCAACTTATTTATTACGTATAATGTATGCTTACATAGGTTACCGTCATGTGTGAAATATCATGTTAAACATACAAATGAGAGTTAGAAAACTGAAACACATTGTTGTACATGTTGTGCAATAGCATTCCATATTGAGGGTAGCTTGGTCTGATCTTAATCACAGCCTTGAAAAGATTACAGACCTTTACAGGTTACAGAATTTTTATCTAGAAGAATAGGAAATTTAAAAAATGGTCCAATGGTGGTAGCATCGTGTTTCAATTCTAAAGTTCACCGTAGATTTTGAATGCAATCTGACGTAAACATATACTACAGAATGCACTCAGTATAAGGAAATTATTCATGTAAAGACAGCCATGGCGTTCCATATTCGCCAGTAATACATTTAACTAGAGTATACAATGGAAAAGTAACCTTTACACTGACTAATGAAAGACATATCAATGTATGTTTAACATTCGCCAATAACACATTTCTGTGTATAATAAGCACGATATCATAACAAGTATGTCAATGTAACTAAAAGGTAGTATACTTCGTTTAATCGACATTTCTCCAAGATTTAATGTACTCGTACACAAATAAAACCGATAAGTATGGTTGACACATTATGGAAAGTTAACGGCAAAATATTGTCTTCTGCTATTAAACGATATATACAGAAACAAATTTACTCACGCTATTTGATAGTCTGCGTTTCATACCTATTACCACTTCTGTGAAAAATCGACACCGTATTTTAATGAGCAAAGTAACGTGTTTATTGTGCTAGAATCCTCCGCGGCGTTCTTTTAAACTTGTTAGGGTTTGGAAAAACACAGACATGCGCATTGAGAGTATGATGTAAATAATACACTCGGTCATTTTCGTTTAAAGTCAAAATCGTACGAGATCATTCGATCAATATTTTGTTCTGTCATAGTGGGAACCCGTTAATAAAACGAAACGAGATCTATTTAAATATTATACAATCATAAAAGTATTACTTTGTTTAGCTAATCGATATGTGCATACCTATGTATACCTGAGACAATTTTGCGAACCCTGTAAAATGTGTAACAGGATACAAAGTAAATAGTGCTGTTTCACGTTCGGTGGATATAGTAATTGCAACTACATCCGTCCGTCCGCTTGACTGCCAATCTTGACCACTCTGTTACTTTGAAACTGGGTGAGATAACGCCTACGTGCCCGTTTCTAAACAAGATGGCGTTCCACATGTATCACATCATACAGGTCAAGGTCAGCATAAAGGTTAAATGCTGTATTCAATCGTGAATGCTCTGCCAATCCCGTCATTCTTCGGGATCTCGCCTCGTGTGTATCACGGCGCTTCGGTATGTTCAACATTTTGACATTTTGATCGCCGGAAGGCAACGACACAGTAAATAGTGCACTGTTGCTATGTAAACAATATAGCCGCTTGCCACACGTGTTGAAGTATCATTTGCGTTGAGTGTTTGTTTTTTACAAATCAGATGAAGGTTTAATCATTGCTTTCATGTAAATAAACTATTGATGGAGCAATCGGCTGAATAACATTGCAAAATTTGGATGATAACTTTGATTTTTAAAGCAAATTAATTTTGGCGGGAATCTAAAGCGCGATGACGTAACCAATATGGAAACCTGCATATTACATTCGAGTACTGCTGCGAAGCAGTGTACGAGATGTTGCGAATGTGTTGTATTATGTCACATTGCCGTAATTTTGGATGGACTGTTTCACAGCCGACAATTAAACAATTGAAAAATGTACATGCGCAGTGCAACAGTCAAAGTCTGAGTATGCACATGCATTTTAACACGTATTTGTGTCGCATACTAAGATGCAGTTCGTCTATCGAAGGTTAAGGTCAAATTCGGGTTTAAATGTCATATTATTTGCGAATATAGGACATGTTTGTCTCTGCTCTGTAATTTTAGAATATACTGAACTCATTTGATTAAACGTGAAACAAGTAGTATCTCAACAGGACAACATGTCTCCTACATAATCATGTCTGTCATATTCCTGCGTTCAACTTTCGCTTCTGTTCTGTAACTTTGGAATATTTAAATGATGTTGTTTCTCTTTGTTTCCCAACAACATGTGTGTCACGTTCTATAATGTATATTTATTTTAGTAAAAGGCCGTGTTATATGCATCTATAGTCATTGTCTGTGTTAGTTCTGTCTTTTTAACGGAATGAAATTTGGTTTCTTAACAAATATGTATTTCATAAAGAGGTACTATGTGAACTACTATTGTTTCTGTGGGCAAGCAGGCATTCGTTTTGTGGAGACTTTTTAATATGTACATCTCTAACTGGTTAATTATTTAGAAGAAAAATGTACGATGGAGCATGTCACACTTAATCCAGGTAGTAACATTACTACTGGTTCAAGAAAGCTCTCTCCCAGAATGAATATTCAACTATTTATACTGAAGGATAAGTACATACAGTTAAAGATTCAATTGGACTATAAGCACTACAACATGTATGTGTGAAATACGAAGATAAATGTGTGTAGCATGGCAGTACCTTTAAATAAACATCATGACCTATGGATAAAAGTCAAGCTAAAATATCACCTTGAAGAAGAAATGTTTACATGTAAAATATCTTGAGTTAGAAGGTGACGTTAGTTTTGCTTTGTGTTATTGGCATGACCTGTTTATGTAGGATGTGTGCTGTTATTAGGCATAAACCAATACTAATCATGTCGACTGCAGGCTTATAAACGTCAAGTTTCATTACGGATGGACACACATTCACAGGGTGACTGCATTATAAGCAGCTATATAAGTCGAACAGGAAATGTAGCATGCAAGGACCACAGTCAACGGCCATAAACACGCACAGAAACAAACAACAACAGGAACTGTAGCATTCAAGGACAACAGTCAACCGCCACAAACACGCACAGAAACAAACAACAACAGGAACTGTAGCATTCAAGGACCACAGTCAGCCACCACAAACACGCACAGAAGCAAACAACAACAGGATGTGTAGCATTCAAGGACGACAGTCAACGGCCATAAACACGCAGAGAAACAAACAACAACAACAAGGATGAATAAAAGGCAAGATATGACATCACAAACATAAAAGGGTTACAGTACACTAAATTATTAAGGTTTTATCACAAAATGCTCAATACAAGGCGGTCAACAGTCAACCACAAACAAACACAGAAATAAAGAACAACTTTAAAGATGAATAAAAGGCAAGATAAGACATCTCAAACACAAAAGGTTTAACGATCAGTGGCAAAAAAGGCCGTTGGGGATTTAAACCAGGTTCTAGGGTGCACTTAACCTATTGTCATCCCAATAATCGGGACAGTCTAAATAAAGATATCCCCGCCAGGTTATAATCTCTAACAAACAATGTTACATTTATAAGCAATATTAGTAAAACACATAAATGATCATGTATATATAATATAAAAAAGCAGCGTAGAAAGCCACAAAGTAAGTACTCAGTGACTTGACAGAAGCCATGTAACAAGAGAATACACCGTTAAGGGTACGACAAGACAAGATTAAAGATAATCATCAAACGCTATCGTCCTATTAGGAGTTAGGTATACGTCATCATAGAGTCAAAACTCTGTCCGGTCATCATATGGTCCACACTCTGTCCGGTCATCATAGGGACCACACTCGTCCCGGTCATCATAGGGTCCACACTCTGTCCGGTCATCGCACGGAGGAAAGCATCATAGTGGCGATCTGCAACTGGGTCAACCACTAAACATGCATTGCTTTGCAAAATGATAGGATCATAACCTATTTTGATAAACTAGTTTAATAAAGATTGTATGAAAGTGATTATGACAAAGGATCTTACGAAGTTTGTAAATCACATCACTATAAAAGCGATGCCTAAATTAATGCAAGTCTTTCTTTTTATAAGAGACATGTAGGTATTCATCATGGTTAGTTGATGTAATATTTTTACCTTAACATATTTCGGTCATAGTGTTGTGTTGTAAAATAGTAGTCGGTATTGCAATACGCTACCGACAATACCTATGCCTACCATACGGTGGTAAAAGTTGTTATCGTTCTAGGATTACAGAACAAATAAGAGCGCAAGGTCCCTGGTTCAAATCCCGCTCCGGAAAACTGGGGTATTATGGAAATATTGACGAAGAGAGAAAATCATCGGTTACGCCTACGTTAATACCTGTACGAAATCTAGATAACATGTGGTTTGTTATGCATCAATTACTAGCTTATACACCCAGAAGCCATGCTGTGTGATAAAGATTGTATAAATATTGGAAATAAAATAATTTAAACCAATTTTCCCTACTGAAAATGGAGAAATTGTAAGTAGAATGTATGATGAGAGATTTGTATTTGTATTGCTATGCTTTGTAATATTTTGTATTACTCATGCTGAGTCTTTCACCAGGTACTCAGGCAGATGTCATCGAAGCCTTCAATGACAACTCTCAGTATGTGGATGATATATTAAACATTGACAACCCTTTCTGTTCTACTAAGATACATACTATATGCCCTAAAGTGCTTCAACTTAAAAGAGCCAATATTTCTGATAAAGAGGCTTCTTTTCTCAATTTGCATCTCTCATTTGGAAATGGAGAAATAATAAGCAACATTTATGACAAGAGAGATGATTTTAATTTCGATATCGTTAATTATCCCTGCCTATACGGGGATGTTCCCAAAGTATTATGGGGTATATGTTTCTCAACTTACTCGTTTTCTAGAGCTTGTAGTCGAATTGAGGACTTTGATATTCGTAACCTTTGAATTACTAAAAATTACTCCATCAGGGCTACCGTTACCATCAACTTCGAAAAACATTTGCAAATGTTTGTTAACGTAACCCTGAACCTGCTTTTGAAATACAAAAACAAATGAGAACTCTTCTGAACTCCTCTGCGACAATGACTATCACAACCTGACTTCTGTGGTTTACAAACTGCATAAGATACTTGGTTATGAACACTTTCATACAATATTTATTAAACGTGTTTAACCGTTTATCAAAAGAGGTTATGATCCTACATCATTTTGCAACGCACTGCATGTACAGTGGTTGACCCATTTGCAGTTCGCCACTATGCTTTTCTCCTTGATTATGCGATGACCGGACAGGTTGTTTTTGGACCCTACGATGACTTCTACCTAATTCCTAAGAGTTTGATGTGTGTCTCAAATCGTGAATTACTACGCCCCTCTTAATGGATTATTCTCTTGGTGCTCTGGCTTCTGCCAAGTCACAGAGTGTTTGCTTTGCGGGTTTCTATGATTTTTATATTCATATATACATGAGCATCTTTGTGTTATACTTATATTGCCAAGTCACTGAGTGCTTGCGTTGTAGGTTTCTATGATTTTTATATTCAAATATACATGAGCATCTTTGTGTTATACTCATATTGCCAAGTCACTGAGTGCTTGCGTTGTAGGTTTCTATGATTTTTTATATTCAAATATACATGAGCATCTTTGTGTTATACTTTGCTTTGGGGTGTATAGAATCATTGGTAGTAAAGAATCATTTTCTGTTTATATTCAATTTTCTCAGCTCATATATTTTAGATTATTTTAAAACTTTCCAGGCTTGAAGATATATCATATAAGCATACATTTATTCAACGGTGAAATTATTTGGGACATTTTTCCATGCAAAATATATCACTACGTGCAAGACCTCTCAGAAAAAATGATTCTATACTACCTGAATGAGTGTGTTTTTGAAATGAAAAATTCATACTGTCACAATAAACTCAGAAATAAATATTTGCTGTTTTAACAAATGTTAGGGACAAAAGTCAAAATGCAATCATCAATTAAGGTAACTTGTTGCAGTTTGGCACTTTTAAGGATAAAAATGAAATTATGTAAATATTGGTGCAAAAACGCCTATTAAAAAATCACAGTTTCAGGACAATAATTTTAGAAATTTTGCTATCATACAACTAAAAGGGTAAATCTAAATCAGAAATTAAATAGACATTTTCCTTTCATTTTAAAATTAGACGTTTAACCCGAGTTATTCTATACCACCCAAAGCACTGTACTTATATTGCCTAATAATGCTGCCAAGTTTGTTAGAGGATATATCATGGTGGGCATTTCTTTACTCACAATGTCTGTATCGCTTTCCTTGAATGCTACATTTCCTGTTCGACCTTTATTTCTACTTTTATGCAACTATTTCAAAACATCTGTGCGACTAGTCCCACAAACAAATACGTTTCATAAAGTATGATCTGGCATAGTAGAACTTCCCATAAGGAAGTCTTCGTGAATAATGACGGACGAACAACGCCACACCATAATACGTCCCTACGAGCTATAAAATGCGGTTACTTTTCGTGATACATTAAGAGTTATTTTTCAACAAAAATGATGATATGCCGCAAGCTTCCTTGGTACAAGCTTCCTTTTAAGCTTTAGTCTAAATTTGAAAATACAATTTTTATTCTCCAATAAAATGAAATATATAATACAAATAAACGATTAGACTATCAAAGTATTTATGACATTATAAACTAAACCGAGAATGTCGATGTATTTATGGCATTATAAACTAAACCGAGACTGTCAATGTATTTATGACATGACGAACCAAACCGAGACTGTCAATGTATTTATGACATTACAAACTAAACCGAGACTGTCAATGTATTTATTACATTACATACCAAACCGAGACTGCCAATGTATTTATGACATGACGAACTAAACTGAGACTGTCGATGTATTTATGACATTATAAACTAAACCGAGACTGTCAATGTATGTATGACATAAGGAACCAAACCTAGACTGTCAATGTATTTATGACATGACGAACCAAACCGAGATTGTCAATGTATTTATGACATTACAATCCAAACCGAGACTGTCAATGTATTTATGACATTACAAACTAAACCTATATTAACAACGTATTTATGATATTATAAACCTAAACGAGACAAATACAAATATATGATTAGACTATCAAAGTATTTATGACATTATAAACTAAACCTAGAATGTCGATGTATTTATGACATTATAAACTAAACCGAGACTGTCAATGTATGTATGACATGACAAACCAAACCGAGACTGTCAATGTATTTATGACATTACAAACTAAACCGAGACTGTCAATGTATTTATGACATTACAAACTAAACCGATACTAACAACGTATTTATGACATTATAAACTAAACCGAGACTGTCAATGTATGGATGACATGACAAACTAAACCGAGACTGTCAATGTATTTATGACATGACGAACAAAACCGGGACTGTCAATGTATTTATGACATTACAAACTAAAGCGAGACTGTCAATGTATTTATGACATTACAAACTAAACCGAGACTGTCAATGTATTTATGACATTACAAACTAAACCGATACTAACAACGTATTTATGACATTATAAACTAAACCGAGACTGTCAATGTATGGATGACATGACAAACTAAACCGAGACTGTCAATGTATTTATGACATGACGAACAAAACCGGGACTGTCAATGTATTTATGACATTACAAACTAAAGCGAGACTGTCAATGTATTTATGACATTACAAACTAAACCGAGATTGTCAATACATTTTTGACATGAAGATCCAAACCGAGACTGTCAATGTATTTATGACATTACAAACCAAACCGAGAGAGTCAATGTATTTATGACATGGCGCACTAAACCGAGACTGTCAATGTACTTATGGCATTACAAACCAAACCGAGACTGTCAATGTATTTATGACATGATGAACCAAATCGAGAATGTCAATGTATTTATGACAGTACAAACTAAACCGAGACTGTCAATGTATTTATGACATTACAAACTAAACCGAGACTGTCAATGTATTTATGACATTACAAACCAAATCGAAGCTGTCAATGTATTTATGACATTACAAACCAAACCAAAACTATCAATGTATTTATGACATGACGAACTAAACCGAGACTGCCAATGTATTTATAACTCTACAAACTAAACCGAGACTAACAATGTATGTATGTATGAGAATTATAAACTAAACCGAGACTAACAATATTTTGATGAAGTGACGAACCAAACCGGAAAAAAATACTCAGCTTTGATAAATTCGTTGTTGTTGTCGCTCTCGACCAAGTTGTCAATAGTTTGTTGAAAGTGAGAAATGCCTGGTTTGGCAGTCTGTCGAGCTTTATTCTTGAAACTCATCTGCCCTAGGAACATTGTCATTCCTCAACAAACTATCCTTCACTAACCCGATTGACAAACATCTCAATCGCCGAGAGATTATCCAGCAAAATTGTTAACTTCACGTTTAACCTAATTCTAGTTTGACCAAGTCAGAAAAACAATTCTTCAGGAAATTTACCGTTGAATGTGGCCTTCTTATTTCCAATGTGTATAAAATGAAAGAAGGTAAGTGCACGTGGCGTTCATGATTTCTTAAAAAATGTGTTAGATAAGTATAACTAAATTTGTCTCATTTTTGCTACTCGTCGCGGAACTTTCACTTTAATGCATTAACTGCTAGACGAGATGAGAAGGCATCAATGTTCACACTGTTAGTTTGAGCAAACAGAATTATCAGGAAATGACGAAATGAAACATGGTCTCTAGTCCCACTAAAACTCACAGTCAGCCATGATCCAGGCATAATTCTGGCAATGTCTTCGAAAGGTGAGATTTAAAAATATTGTACAGACGCACGAAACTCTCGTGCGAGCTACACTGGAACGCTCATTTGCCCTAAAACTGTTTAGACAAGTACACTATTGCTGCTAAATGCAGCAAAGGATTAGGTGCTGTCCAAAAAGACAAAGCTGTAGCTGTAAGAAGAGTTCAAGGTTATTATAACAGTTTAGGTTAAACATATTTTTTTTACAACGTATTGTACCAATCATTCAGGCTGGGTTATTTATTATATTAAAAGTATTTCCTAGATGAGGCCAATATTACTTTGATTTTCAACAAAAACGCTTCATGTTGGTCGGTATTAATTTGGTGACATTCATCTTTGACCTTATGACTCCCAAAACATTAAGGTTCTTTCTTTCAACAAGGGCAGTGCATTATAAATGTTGAGGAGTGCGAATGTTATGAATTTACTGAGCAACATTTGTTTCATATTAGATTATGGTGACCTTGACCTTTGACCTACTGATCCCAAAACAAAAGCTTTAGTTCTCCCTCGTAGAGCAATGTACCTATGAAGTTTCATCAGTGTGGGTATTATGATTTCAAAGTTACTGTCCATAATGTTTATTTTCATATAATGTGACCTTGACTTACTGATTCTAAAATCAACGGGGTTTCTCTGGTCACCTAGAGCAATGTATTAATATACTTGCATGAGTGTAGGTGTTGTGATTTAAAAGTTCATCGAATTTCCATATAAGTTCCTGGTGACCTTCAACTCTGACCTACTCCAATAACAAAAGGAATCCTCCTGCCACATAGGGCAATAGATCTATGAAGTTTCATGGGTGTTATGGTTGTCTGGATTGCGCAATTGTTTACGGACGGATAGACAGACGGACAACCGTACCATAATACGTCCCGTTATTAAACGGGCGAATAAAAACCGAAGCTTGAATTGTCATTATTTGACTAATAGCCGTGGGTTTTTAACACATGTATTTTTAAGACGGTATGAGTCATCTTCTCCCAGGGCCAATGAAGTTACAATACATGGTGGTAATGTGGAAGAGATTGGAAGGATGTTGACATTTTCATGAACAGACGGACGGACGGACAAGGTCAATAAGCGTTAAAAGTAGGAGATATAGGTACATGTTATTGTGCGGAATGTGTGTAAGCTTATAAGGTCAAAGTGAGGGGACAAAGGAAGAAATGAAAGAAATACATTAGAACGGTTTATGAAATTTAATGGAACAATAAATGTAAAACATAACAATTCTGTCAATGGAAATAAATGAATGCAGCAATATTAGAAATTGCTACTGGCAAGAGCATAGCTGTAAAAAGTAACATGGGAAAAAATGCATTATGGAATATAATAACATTTGCAATAGGAACGGAATGGATAATAAGTTATTTTAAAAGAAAGTTGGTTAGACACAATAATGGTTATATAGTACCAAACAGGAATGAGTGGAGTTTGTTGGTTTTAGTGCACCAACACAAAAAATGGCGTGGGGCATAAAAAGCATACCTGTAGCATTTTTTTGTGCAGACGTGCTATTTACGTAAGAGCCATGTTTATGACAAAATGCAACCATGCTGGCAGTGAAGAGGTTTATATAGCATAGGCAGTTACCAGTAGCAAGAACCAAACAATGTAGAAATGGGTAAAAAATAGAGAAATAGAGACTAGAAATTATTAAGGACTAGAAACTACAATTTGAAACAAAAAGCCTGAGGGCGCTCTGCTGGAGCAATGGATGTCATTTGTTAATTTTTAAAAATAATAAAAAGTAATTGTTAACAGACAAAATATTTGCAACTCTGTGGAATGCATGCTTGAGTTTTAAAGGGAATGTAGCACTACAACCAAACATGTTCTTTATTAAGAGTCCTGAAAATGTTGGAAAAAGTTTAAAATAATTATCAAAATCCTATGATAAACAACGAAGATATGATCATTTGAAGGCTCTGTTCAAACGGGAATGGAAGCCGCCATTTTGAGAGCTAACACATCATAGTTCTAAATAACCATATATGGAATATTTATAAATATGATAATTTATTGATTTATAGAGAAAAGTAACAGTAACTGTATGAACAATATGTATACTTGAATGTAATAATGTATACTTGAATGTAATAGTGTATACTTGATTGTAATAATGTATACTTGAATGCAATAATGTATACTTGAATGTAATAATGTATACTTGAATGTAATAACGTATACTTGAATGTAATAATGTATTCTTGAATGTAATAATGTAAATTTGAATGTTATAATGTATACTTGAATGTAATAATGTCTTATTGAATGTAGTAATGTATACTTGAATGTACTAATGTATACTTGAATGTACTAATGTATTCTTGAATGTTATAATGTATAATTGAATGTAGTAATGTATGCTTGAATGTACTAACGTATTCTTGAATGTTATAATGTATACTTGAATGTAATAATGTATACTTGAATGCAATAATGTATACTTGAATGTAATAACGTATACTTGAATGTAATAATGTATTCTTGAATGTAATAATGTATACTTGAATGTAATAATGTATACTTGAATGTAATAATGTCTAATTGAATGTAGTAATGTATACTTGAATGTACTAATGTGTACTTGAATGTACTAATGTATTCTTGAATGTTATAATGTATACTTGAATGTAATAATGTATACTTAAATGTTATAATGTATACTTGAATGTAATAATGTCTAATTGAATGTAGTAATGTATGCTTGAATGTACTAATGTATTCTTGAATGTTATAATGTATACTTGAATGTAATAATGTATACTTGAATGTAATAATGTATACTTGAAAGTAATAATGCGTAAACAAGGATCTTGTATTAATCTGCAATGATCGCCTTTGCTTTAAAGCATATTTAGCAACATGCCATATATGGTAATTTAGAAATATGACATCGTAGTTCTCAATATGGCGGCTCTCATATCCATTTTAGAACAACATTAAAATGGTTATATCTACTTTGTTTATCAACAGATTTAAAATAATTATGTCGCCTTTTTCAAAGTGTTAAGTAACTGTAAATAAAAAGGATTGTTTGGCTGAAAATGAAACTGAAGTGAGGAAATTTTCTGAAACACGCACATTTATAATAATTAACGGTAATAATCATCAAAGCATGCTTGCTTATCTCAGAGCTTATTGGCATAAACTGCAAAACATTTTTTAACATCAAACCAAAGACCCATCTGGGATAATGGCGGTCACCAAAGTTTGACAGCACTAAAAAAAAAGAAAAAAAGAATAGCATGAGCAAAACAATGTAACAAAACAATGCAGTGAAAGAAAGTGATAAAATGTGGATACATTACAAAGAAGTAAAAGCACTAACGCAGAAAATGACACAACTTGAAATGGATACTGTGGGTACGTAAGCAGACAGTGAGTACATGTATAACCAAATAACTGTCTGTTTTTTTATTGAGTGAAATTAATACAAGAAAACATGAACATAGACACAGTATATAGTAATGAATTTGCGAGTTTGAAAAATAAAATGTTTTATTTCTTGATTGTACATGAATCGGGACCGCAATATGTACATTTTCTGCTTCATTTCACATCCATTAGCACATTACGTTTTCTATATATTATGCGATAGTATTTTTAGTGTGGGCTACGAGTTCAACCCGACGAAGCGGTGCTACTTTTTTAGAACTGTTATTGAATTTCGTCGAACATTATTAATATTTAATATTGAATTGCTTATAATAAACTTAACAAGACAATATGGGTGTGATATGCGTTTGCAACAAGACATTTATACTTGGCAAATCCGTAGGCCATGGACTCTGCTGGCTGTGGTAAATAATTATGCAACTTATTATGGGGTGTATGTGTCTCAACTTATTCGTTTTTCAAGAGCTTGTACTCGAGTTGAGGACTTTAATGTTCGTAATCTTTGTAAAACTAAAAAGCTATTCAATCAGGGTTACCGTTACCATCAACTTCGTAAAACCTTTGCAAAATGTTATTATCGTAACCCTGATCTTCTTTCCAAATATAAAAGTAATTTAAGGACTCTTCTGCGACAAGGACTATCACAACCTGACTGCTATGGTGATGTGATTTATAACTTCGTAAGATTCTTGGTCATGATCACTTTCATACTATCTTTGTTAAACTTGTTAAAAAGTTTATCAAAAGAGGTTATGATGCTATCATTTTGCAATGTACTGCATGCTTGGTAGTGGACCCTTTTACAGTTCGCCACTATGCTTTCCTCTTTAATTGTACGATGACCGGACAGGCTGTGGACCCTATGATGACGCCTACCTAAAGCCCATTGTGACGGTGGCGTTTGATGTTTGTCTATGATCTTTCTTGTCGTGCCTTTAATGGTTTATTCTTTTGTTGCTCTGGCTTCTGCCAAGTCATTGAGTACCTTCATTTTGGCTGTCTATGCTATTGTTTTTTTGTATTATATTTACACGAGTATGTTTTTGTTTTACTTATATTGCCTATTGATGCTGCCTTGTTGGTTAGAGATTAAATCATGGCGGGGATTTCTTTATGTACACTGTCCTGTTTTAATGGGATGACAATAGGGTAAGTGTGAGGTTTGGTGCACCCTAGAACCGGTTTAAACTCCCCTCCCCCTACCCCCCACCCCCGCCCCAGTCGTCTACTTTGCCACTGACCGTTCCAAGGCGGTAGCCCTATTGTCAACCTTTTGTGTTTGTGATGTCTTTTGCTTTTATTATTAATTTTGCCTTCTTTTTTGTCTGTTTGCATGTTTGTTTCTGTGTTTTGTGGTTGACTGTCCTCCTTGAATGCTACTTTCCCTGTCCGATCTTTTTATATTTCTTTGTTTAGGTCAAGACGTAAATATCAGGGCGAAGAATTACATAAGATTGCATTGCAAGAGCAACACAAATAATTTATGCATGTCCGACAGCATATGAGAAAGACTAAGAAAAGGCAAGCTAAGTATCATGATAGACATACACAAATTGTTGAATTTCAAATAGGGGACCCGGTATTCTATACAAATAATCAGAGAAAAGGTAAGTTAGATTTAAAATAGAAGCCATATTATAGGATACTTGATAAAACTGGTCCAGCTTCATATGCCATTAAAAATCAACTTGATGGCACTACAGCAAAAGTACATGCTGAATTGCAGAGTTTGGCAAATATTGATTGGGATATGCCAAATGCTCAAGATAATAGAGGTCGGTCAACGAGAAAAGGTCAGTATGTTGTACCTCCAGAATCTGATTCAAGTAGTCAATCGTATTCAGATGATGGCAAACCCTTAAGTAAACTGGTAAGGAACAATACATGAGTCTTTACCTGTAAGATCTGAAGTTTATTCTGATAATGAATATCTGGGGGAAATGGATATTGATCATGTTAAAACGAGATCAAAAAGAACAGGTGTTAAGGAGTTACTGAGGTTAATTTCTGATATGATGTAATCGATAGACCTCAAAGATCTAGATTATTGTGTTACCTAAGGAATTTGTATTTATGTATTTCAGACAAAAAAACACTGATGTTCAGGATGTCTGTAATTATAACACTTTTGGTCATTAGCCAATTTACAGCTGTTGAAAGTTCAGTTGTACGAGATAATGGGATATTTCAAAAGGTCAATGAGGTATTTGTAAACGATGCATGATGGCTCGTTACTTTTGTACATGACCTGGCACCATACTCTCAGTTCATAAATAAGGTTCATTCTGATATAAATTGAACAAAGCACATGATTGGTAAAATCATGGAAATACATCATAAGGACGGATTGATGGATTGGAGTGGTCCTGTTCTACACGCGGGGTCGGGAATTAAACAAATAATAACTACCTCCAAATATAGGGAGCTAATAACAAACCAAAGAGATCACATGCTAAAGCATAATGTGAAAATATAATCGTTTCTGATAATGACGTTTTTAATCATTATTTTGGATATTTATAGAAAATAACGCGATAAGTAGTGTGTTCAATGGAACTTGAGTGTCGTTTATTTATATTTATATTATGTAGTTAAAACAGTTTGTATTCAATAGTGTGGGGTGGGTGACTTAAAATTGAACACATCTATCACAAAGTCTCATCTGAATTCATTCACGGAGTCGATATATACACGCTTCCTTGGTCGAGTGGTTAACAACGTTGCGTTGTAAACCTACTCGCCTCTCACCGCTGCGGGTTTGAATCCCATCGGGAGCTCGAATTTCTTTTGTTTTCTTACTTAATTTTTGATTCGGTGGTTCCACTACTCCGGCCGATAAAAGGCTCTGGGTATTGTTTAACCACTCATAGGATATGTTGTCTGCTTTTTAGTTTAGTCTTTTGGCTGTTACTTGTGATACGCAGGCTTCATAACCGCTGTTCCCAACTAAATTATATTATGTTTATTTCGACCTTCGGGGCATTTTATTTTATTATATACTGGGACCATACGCCGTACGACATGGGGAAGCATTACACTCCATGTCCACCGCCATATGCATGCCATCTTCGGGATGGTTAAAATTTTGTACTATTGATTTTATGAGTATGGAGTTCTGCTCAACCCGGGGCTAGAGGGCGTGAGCGGTAGCTAGCATATTTCACTACCGCTCATGAACAGTCTCAATCAAACCGAGACTGCAATATTTCGTTTGTGTCATGCTCGGCCGTTTCCAAAGGTCCATTATCATATTCTTTTTTTGTGAGGAAGAGTCGATTTTTACGGATTACGGGAGGTGTACAGTACTGGTTCTACCCAAGAAAGGTGGAGGTTCTGCCTCCACCACAAAAATATCGACCGTCATATATACCTTACATATGTTGAAAATGACGTAAAACACCATACAAAACAAGCAAGCAAATGCAATACTGGTTGTTTGTATTTAATTGCTTTACATTTACTTCATACACGTTATTATACATATACATATACATTGTATTTATCTAAATGCTTAATTGGACTTCGTTTTACTACATATTATTTGATGCTTAGAAATTAAATAATGCATTTGGTCTAACTATGAAAATAATTAATAAAACATCACATATTATTTGTTATCTAATTTGTTTTTATTAAATATTCTTACGGACGGCGTGAGGTGTACAGTACTGGTTCTACCCAGATAAAGTCGGGTGGTCTGCCTCCACTACAAAAAATCGACCGTCATATATAACTTTACATGTGTTGAAAATGACGTAACACACCATACAAACAAAGCAAAATCAAAAATAGAGTGTATTTAGTAATGATCTACATCATTTATTCAATAGAACTGAGCTGTTATTGATTCCAATCTGTGGAGATCTCTGAGCCCGATATGTATTTATATACATATAATTATCGGTTTATATGTGGTACATTCTCCACTGCGTTAATTTCGAAAGGTGGTTCCGAAACTCCAGCCTTTAAAGGTTATGTGTATTGTTTAATCACACTTAGGATATGTTGTCTGCTGTTTAATTTATTTTTTGAACTGCTATTTGTGATACGCAGACTTCATAACATCTGCTCCCGAACTAAATTCCATTTTGTTTATTTCGCCCATTGTTTTCTCGTTCAGGGCAAATCAGTTTTTTAGAAGCTGTGACCGTACGACGCTAGCCCATGGAATGGTATGAACATACCTTATTGATGGTTTCATGTTCACTGTCATATGCATTCCATCTTCGGGATGGCTAAAATGTTCATACTATTGACATTTTAAATACTGAGTTCTGCTCTAACCGGAGCTAGAGGACGTGAACTGTAGTAAGCAATTTTCACTACCCTTTTTTTAACAATCTCAACCAAACAGAGACTGCAATATTTGTATGTTTACAGTGTTCAGCCGATTTGTAAACGTGGGTTGGTTACCACTTAAACAGTTCAGCGCTAATTCATAATAGTTTAATACTGTGCGATGTTGCCGCGTTATGCAGTGGTTGTTTACGAGGAAACTGTTTCTTGTTTCATGAAGCGTTTATACACAAGAATTGGACAATGTGCCATTTGTCGGTGAATGCAGTCGTTGGTTACACTTACACAGTTAAGTAAGTATGGTTTCATGCTTCTCAGTAATAATGTACCATGTTGCCGCGTTATGCAGCATTTGGTTGTTTACGATTCTGTGGTTAATTTATAATAAACAAGAGCTCTACAATGTGCTATGTCACCGATGTATGCAGTGGTTGGTTACACTTACACATCTAAATTATTCCTAGTTTTAGTACAAGTTCCTATACCGTTTAATAATGTGCAATTGTACCGCGATATATATTATATGTAGTGGTTATTTACACTCACAGGGTTATACAATTATAATTTCATTACTCGGTGCTACTCAGAATGCCGGTATATACATTGGTTGTATGCGCTTTCATAGATACATTATTCTGATTTCATGACACGTTCCTACTCACAGGTTCAGTAATGTGTCATGTTGCCGCATTATACATTAGTTGTATGCGCTTTCATCGATACATTATTCTGATTTCAAAACGCGTTCCTACTCACAGGTTTAGTAATGTGTAATGCGTTATACATTGGTTGTACTCGCTTCCATAGAATGCATTATTCTGATTTCATGACGCGTTCCTACACACACGTCCAATAATGTGCCATGTTGCCGCGTTATACAGTGGTTTTATGTGCTTCCATATATACATTATGCTTATTTCATGACGCGTTGTTACTCACAAGTCCAATAAAGTGTCATGTTGTCGCATTATACAGTGGTTATATGCGCTGATACATTATTCTGATTTCATGACGTGTTCCTACCCACAAATCAAATACTGTGTCATGTTGCCGCGGTATACAGTGGTTGTATGCGCTTCCATAGATGCATTATTCTAATTTTATGACGCTTTCCTACTCAGAAGTTCAATAATGTGCCATTTTGCCGCGTTATGCAATGGTTGTATTTTCCAAGATTTTACAAAGCACGTGATAGCTTTACCAATTCTATTCTCCTGGACATATATCCACCCCAATAAGTTGTAAGCGGTTTCTTCGTGCGTAAGGTTCGGGTCGTCTTTGATAACCCACTCCATGTTGTCTATAGCTACGTTTTTGTGTGCGTTCTTGTCCAGTTGTCTATAAACGAGATACTGCATAAAGAAGAGGAAGAACTTAGCGTCAACCACCGCCCAGTCATACCACCCGCTGTTTTTCATTTCATCATCGCGTGATCCTGCTGGTGTACCGACAGACCGGAACATTTCATACCTTAACGCGTCAGGTAATAGTGTGTTCGCCTGTGTTGGAAACATTACGCATGAAGTGAAATATGGTGCTGCCTCCTGCATAGTAAGATTATCGTCCAATATTTTGATGAACAGTGTCTGATTTGGAATATGTTCTTTATGACGACACTTGCACACAGAACATAAAATTGAAATACACCTTTCTTGTTGTTGTAACAATTTTTCACAAACATCATACCGACCAAGCACGTGCAGAATGGAAATATACTCGAGACATATAGACATATCATTTGTATTGTCATCCATACTTGTGTTTAAGTACTTCAGTATGAGAGACAAACACAATCTTCTGGTTCGGACGTCTTCTATGTTTTCTATACCATATTTGAGAATGTTTTGGGCGGTGATTGGCTTCATGTGTGGTATAAGCGACATTATTGCGGACTTTGTTTCTTCTTCCGAATGTTCCGATACGACATCCATACATTGTAGCCTACGTAGATATGATAGTGATTTTTCTAACGAAACGCGTAATTCTGTTTACATACATATATATTGACACCAATACAATTTAAATTGTGAACAATTGGCTTTCTTGTTAAGTATATTGAAATATAATGTTTCGAACATTTGTTCCCGTATAACCGGGCAAGGTATACATGGATTACGAGCTGCACGTGCAATTTGTTCTCCCAGACCGTCACACTGAATACGGAGTAAGAACGCACATCCCTCTGATAGTAGCCCGTGTATAACTTGGTACAGTTGCACTCGTACATCTCCCTGAATCTTCCTGGCGAACATATTCGCCTCTTTGATGAAATAGTTCGGACAGAAGCCGACATTGACCAAATACATTAAAGTGTTCATACAATAGAACACACATGTCATTAAATTATCAGGCGTCCACAAGTCTGCTGGTAATATTTCCACCATATACAAGATACATGTCTTACAGTGGTACGAGCTGAGGGAATCTTGCCTCATTTCACGTTTTATTAAATCCTTCTTAATGATCTTTAATAGGACGTAACCCTTGAACTGAACAGGTGTAAGTTGGAACATGAGTTGTCTTTCTTGGAGAGAGAATGATATCCTCCATTCGAGATTCTTCTCCTCGCTAAATGGGTAACCGACTGGAACAAAGAAGCACCCATACGAGTTTAACAAATCGATAAATTCTTGTGGATATCTATTGCTTAGACGGAGGCGTGTGATCCAGTTGGTTGCAAAAGATGGACATGTCTTACATCTACAGGCTTCAACATAGTCTATTGATTTAAATCCTGATTGAGCACGGCGAGTGGCAGCTGGTCCGTTTTCTTCATCAACAAAATCATGATTACGATATGATGATTTATTGTTCCTCACCCATCTGCCATATCGGTCAACACTGACTTGATCCTCTGCAGACCTTGCGTTGAATACATTACGAGGAACGCTATCCCCAACAATGTGTAGTTTCACGTACCCCGGTGCGGTAATATCATCTCTAGTAAGTAGATGACATCTTCCATGAGGCAGAACTTCACACATGTTCTCAAACACTGGGTAATCTTCGTTACATATAAGCACATCCGCATCTGAATATAAACCCGCCGTTGATGAAGCTTCGGATGCACTACCAAATATGTAACGTGTATCATTGTCACCACGTAAATGGCTGCTTAATGTGCTCACTATTTCCTGCGTTAAGCTTGTTTCCATGCTCATCTTTCTAATATCCTCGGAGACGCCGATATTGTCCATAATCTCGCACAGTCTCAGTGACAACGAACGGATGTAGTCGCTCATTGTTGATCTGAAAAAATAATAATATACAGCGTAATGACACTGTTATAAACTAAATAATTATAATGCTAATAATACTAATACTAATTATAGTAGTATATTAATAAGGAAATAACTTTAATATCAGTATATTTTTATTTTATTTTTATTATTATTATTATTATTTATTTGTTGTTGTGTTGTTGTATTATTACTATTATTATTATTTGTAGTAATATTATTTGTAGTTGTAGTAGTAGTAGTATACCTGCTTCCTATGATATCAAGGGTTCCATGTAATCATGGTAGTACCTACAATATAAAACAGTATGCATCTCTGCGAAAATATGATAATTATTTTATAGATGTGACGACTTTAGGTACATATAATAAAATAATTGAAAAAAAATAAGTATATTTATCATAAATAAAAGGATATTTCAAAATAATGCAAAAATATTGACACTTTACTTATGATCTTTAAATGCATCACCCCTAGTCTCCATGAATGCATTTTCCATTACCTTGAAGGTTATAAAATTGATTAATTTTTAAGTCTGATGAGTCTGTTGTACATTATTGTTTCTAGAAATGGTCACTCATTGAATCTTATACCAATTACTAACAAATACAGGATACACTATATGTGCATACATTGAAACCATAAAACTTTAAAAATAATAAGCTCAATGATGGTACCCTTCTTTTCAAATCTAATTCTGTCATTTTTAAGTAAAATGTATTACATTTTATATCATAACAATTTAGTAGAAGGGTGACAGAAAGCATTTGTTTCCTTTTTTGTATATTGTTTACAGTTTATTTTTTTCGTCAAACCATTGAAGTACCGTGATACCATAAAACCCCATGCTAGTAGTAGTAGTAGTAGTAGTAGTAGAAGTAGAAGTAGTAGTGTCATTAGTTGGTTGACATATCGAGCAGCGTATATGTCGACTTACATATAAACGTAATGGTTATCGACTGATTAACACGGTGTCAGTAGTTGATTAACATATCGAGCAGTGTATATGTCGACTTACATATAAACGTTATGGTTATCGATTGATTAACGTGATCAGTAGTTGATTGACATATCGAGCAGAGTATATGTCGACTTACATATAAACGTTATGGTTATCGACTGATTAACGTGATGTCAGTATTTGATTGACATGTCGAGCAGAGTATATGTCGACTTACATATAAACGTTATGGTTATCGATTGATTAACACGGTGTTAGTAGTTGATTACATATCGAGCAGAGTATATGTCGAATTTCATATAAACGTCACGATTGTCAACTGATTAACACGTTACATATAAACATTATGGCTATTGACTGAGTAACACGGTGCCAGTAGTTGTTTAACATATCGAGCAGAGTATATGTCGACTTACATATACACTTTATGGTTATCGACTGATTAAGACGTGTCAGTAATTGATTGACATATAGAGCAGAGTTCACGTCAATTTACGCATACCAGTATAAACAAGTATTATTACTCATGATAATCAACAGCTGCGATAATCACCGTTGATCATTGCTCGTATAGTGTGTACCAACCATAGAGCTTCGATGCCATCCTTTATAGAATAGGTCCATACTACCATGTAAGAGCCATGATTCTCACGTCTAGATCAATAGTTCGCCTTACATATTAGATATACAACTGATAATTAATGCTACTCTTTATTCATGGAAATAAATATGTCTCCATAAAATATAATTTCTTAGCAGCAAGGAAAGCAGGATTTGTTGTAATTGTCTAAACATCCACCACTGTCGCCTCCTAAAGATGTAGGAATTGCAAGGACAAAAACAAATTATCGAAAATGTCGGGAAAAAACTACAAAAACATCTACTTTCGTTTCCAAGTGTGGTTTTGTAAGGTGAATGTACTCTCAAAACATAGCAAAGTTAAAAGTAGGATAACTGAACACCGACTAAATATTTTTACACCAAACAGACAGTACATCACATAAATATCATAAAAATCAGATAAAGCTAAAATACTAAAACAAATCTTAAATCAAATCTTATAAACAATGCAATGTATAGTGCACCTAGCAGAAATTAAAGCGCATCAATATCAGACTATTGTTTGTAAATAACTTGCAATATATTACCTTGATACCTTGTCTAGGTTATGCCATTCAAAAGTAAAAAAAATATTTACAAAGTTGTTTTATACAAATTTGTTTCGATCACCTGTCTGGAAATAAATATTGTAAGTAGCATAATCTATAAATAGAATTTGTACAGGTATTGACCAATCACATACAGTGACCAGGTATGTAAATAACATACATGTATGTATGCATTTCATTTGTGTATTGATTATGACCATTGATTTTGTTTCTTTAAAAACAACTTTTCCAGGATTATTTCCGATTGTAATTGATAGCACCAATTTGCTAAGGATATCAATGTAACATATTGCAAGTTTTATTGTAAAATTAGATGTATACTGTTGCGTCATAGTTCCTGTTGGAGTCACTTTTAAAGTGCCCTATTAAAACCTCTTTATTATATTGTTTAGTTTTGGAATCAGTTGTTTTGTGGTTGAAAGGCTTCAGTCTGACGTATGTACCAGGGGTCGTGCCGTCGCCAGAGCCCAGGACGACTTGAAGGTAGCTAAAGACTCGTCAGCCTTCTATGACCGGGTCTTCACTACCAAGCGATACACGTTACCTAGGCCTAGTCACTGCCAAATGATTACAGGGGCGGAGGCTTCCAATTTTGAGATCGACAACATTCTCACAACTAGCGTCGACATGATAGGGGAGATATTGACAACACACTGTCAGACACTCCTAACGGAGGTGGAGGCGCGGATAGAGAACCCTCCGGATGCAAATCAAAACCTGATGGACAGGGTGGCACGGTTGCTACAATCGCAACAGTCGCAACAGCGGGATAGCATAGAGGCGATGTGCTAATCTTGGAAAAAAACATGCGATAAACCATGGGCGCCATGATTAACAAACAATAACACAATCTCGGTATGCTTAATACCAGGCCCTTTTCAGGGCCACACACAACGCTCGAAGGAGAACTTACAAATTGTCAAAGTACTTAGTACTGTAGTAATTCTGCATAACCCACACACATAAGTATTGACATACATGACATGACCCATTGCAAATATATACACAAGTGTATAACTAAAACTAGATATATATTCAAAGCAAATTTACGATAAACATGGACGATTTGCGTCCTTTTCGTAACAAAGGCGAATATATTTGGATATGTGAAAGTTATAGCAACATTGCCTGATACACTAGTTTGATAAAAACAAATGGCTTTGATAGATGTATGTGCATGTATATGTGCGTGGGTATCCACAAATGTATGGATGTGTATGTACATGGATGTGTACATGTATGTCAGGCCTGTCATTTCTCAGGCTTTGCGCCGGTAATTACCGGCTTTTTGATTAGATTACCGGCTTACCGACTTTTCTGTTAAAATTACCGGCTTTTTCAAAAAAAGTCATACATTTTATATGTACCCAATTATTAACACAAGAAATCCGTGGATTCACATGTCTCGCCTAACGGGGGCTGGACTTAAAAATAAAAAAGACAATGATGCTTAAATGAAAGTTTGTAAACATTTTACTAACTAAAAACAATCGAATTTGCCGTTTGCTGAGATGACATTTAAGTGCATTTGTTTAAAAACAAAATGCCATTCTATTAAAAACAAGAGGCCCAACAGGGCCTTTTGATGCTCTACTTGCTACAGATTTAACAAAGGAAAATACAATATAGCATTTTTTAACATATCAAGGGCCATAACCTGTCGTTACTAACTAGATCTAGCTGGTTTTCGAACTTGTCCAAATTTTATTGATATAACATGCTTTGCACAACTAGACATCATACTGAGGCTTCCTGACAAATTTTGCAGAAATCCAACAAGTCATTTAGGAGGAGTAGCGCCGACAAGAAATTTAAAGTAAAAATGTCAAAGTGCCATAACTCCGTCATAAATCAGCAAACTGGAATTGCATTGAATTGGGGTTTTAAGGCGCACCAACACATGGAAAGGTTATATGGCGCGTAACAGGCATGAACATGCCTGGCTCATATTCCATGTACATCGAGAAAAAATATGGAAAATAGGCCTAGGACCTTCTCACCCTGAACTGCAGAGTTGCTGCAAATTCTATCGTAGAAACTCCATTTACGCTGGAGCCACGTTATTGTTTTTCTGCCACTGCTCTTTTGATGCGAGCGAGATAGCACCTGAAACAATGCAGGGATCATGATGAAGACTTTTAATGAACATGAACAAAACATGATAAAATGAACATGAATTTTGGGGGATTCTACCCCTTTGCCTACCCCTCCAAAGGGATCTGCAGTGGCCCTATTCTTTGCCCCGTGACCAAACGGGGTCCCCCGGGAACCACACGGGGCCAGCAAACTGGAACAAAAGCGCGATATGCAAAACTGGAACAAAAGCGCGATATGCACAAATACTAGACATCTTACCGAAGCTTCCTGCTAAGTTTCGTCGAAATTCAACAAGGCGTTTAGGAGAAGTAGCGCGACAAGAAATTGAAAAAAAAATGTCAAGGGGCCGTAACTCCATCAAAAATCAACGAATAGGAAAAGAAATGCAATAGCCACAGCAATGCTTCCTGCTAACACAGCGTTAACACCAAACAATAAATAAAAATAAATTAATAAGAAAATGAAACAAAACAAGGGGTCAATGACCTTGAAGCTCTACTGATAGTTTTTTGATAGGTAGATCAGCATTCCTGTGAAGTGTCTTGAAAATCCGTCAAGTAGTTTCAGAGGAGTGGTCGCTACAAGTTTTTTTCATTATATAACTCTACGAGTGGCCGCTGACAAAGATGGCCTATGTAATTTTGACAAAGATCAACATCATGTCATACTGATCATTTTAGAAAAAGTCCCATATCAATATCACTTATAGTTTTCAAGAAGTAGTCGCTACAAACTTGTTTTTTGAAAATTTATTTTTAGCCGTGGCGGCTATCTTGAATTTTCGGCCGACCTGAAATTTTGCTAGGATCAATTAGACATCAAGAGCAACATTTGTGTGAAGTTTCATTAAAATCCGTCAAGTAGTATCAGAGAGTAGTCGCTACAAGCTTTCATTATATAACTATATGTAAACAAAGATGGCCGCTGGCGGCCATGTTTAACGTCGCATCAAACTAATTTTCAACAAAGATCAACATCATTCCATACTGATCATTTTAGAAAAAGTCCCATATCAATATCACTTACAGTTTTCAAGAAGTACTCGCTACAAACTCTTTTGTTGAAAATTTATTTTTAGCTGTGGCGGCCATCTTGAATTTCCGACCAACCTGAAAAGGATCATTTAGACATCAAGAGCAACATTCCTGTGAAGTTTCATGGAAGTCCGTAGAGTAGTTTCAGAGGAGTAGTCGCTACAAGTTTTTACTAAATAACTATGTAAACAAAGATGGCCGCTGCTAGCCATGTTTAACGTCGAATCAAAACGATTTTCGACAGGGACCAACATCATGTCATGCTGATCATTTTAGTAAAGTCCCATATCAATATCACTTAGAGTTTTCAAGAAGTAGTTACTACACACTTGTTTTTTTAAAATATATTTTTAGATTTGGTGGCCATCATGGATTTCACATCAACATGAATTTTTGTTAGGATCAACTAGACTTCATGGGCAACATTTCTGTTAAGTTTCATGAACATCCATTCAGTAGTTTCAGAGGAGTAGTCGCTACAAAACTACGTTTAAGGACGGACAGACAGATGGATGACGGACACCGCACCACGGCATAAGCTCTGCTGATCTCTGATCAGTAGAATTTCTGATCAGTAGAGCTAAAAAAAATAAAAAAAAAACAATAAAAAAATAAAGAAATAAAAAAATAATAATAATAAAAAAAAAAAAAAAAAAATATGACACAAATAAATATATATGTATTTAAAAATAATATAAAAAAAAAATATTTACTAATAATAAAAAAACAAACAAAAACATCTGGTAAAGTTTGGTAAAGATCAGATGAAAAATGAAAGCCCTATCGTATTAACGAGGCAAATTATAGCATGTTTAACTAAATCAAGGGTCATAACTCCGCTGTTATTGGTCCGATCTGGCTGGTTTTCGAACTTTTGCGAGCTTTCATTGATATTAACAATCTGGTAAAGTTTGGTAAAGATCGGATTAAAAATGAAGGCCCTTGGCCAGAACAGCTAAACAGCATCAGCTCCAAACGGTAGGTCAAGGTCATAGATGAAATCCATGCATCCAACAAGATGCACTTCACAAGACACAACTATGTCAAAATAGAATATGTTTTCTTCCAAAGATTAAGCTATAAATTAGGTTGAAAACATCTAGTGCATTATTATAGTTCATGAGAAAGTGATGTAAATGTAACAATTAAAGTTATCTGCCCTTTGCTTGGATGGTGAAGGTCACATCCACATTTTCTTTGTCACGTTGCAATGTTCCACTCAAGATACAACTATAAGCAAAGTTTAAAAGGTCTTAGTGCATACAGTTTGTGAAAAAGTGACCTAAACGCCAAAGTTGAAGGTAAAAATTATAAGGTTATCTGCGCTTTGCTTGGACGGTCAAGGTCATTTCCACATTTGGTTTGTCACGTTGCGATGTACCACCCAAGATACAACTATAAGCAAAGTTTGAAAGGTCTAGTGCATACAGTTTGTGAAAAAGTGACCTTAACGCAAAAGTTGAACCTAAAATTTATTAAGTTATCTGCATTTTGCTTGGAGGGTCAAGGTCACTTCCATATTTGCTTTGTCACGTTGCGATGTACCACCCAAGATACAACTATAAGCAAAGTTTGAAAGGTCTAGTGCATACAGTTTGTGAGAAAATGACCTAAACGCAAAACTTGAATGTTGACGCCGCCGCAGCCGCCGCCGGAAAAGCAACACCTATGTCTCTTTTTTCTTCGAAAAGGCGAGACAAAAATCACACAAGCCGTCATATACTAAGGTAAAACACAACGTGTCATATATCTATTCAAACTACATCACACATACATCGTGACTATCACGGGTTGGTTTATAATAAAGAGCTTATCTAACTGAAAATTCAAATAAAATATATACTAAAAGGTACACTAAACATGTTTAGGAAAAATATATACTCTTGTTGTTTTTTTGAAAAACTATATTTATATATATATAGAGAGAGAAAGAAATACAAAAAGAGAAACTTATAAAATATACTCTTGGAAGTAAACACGGCTGTTAAATTCAAATATCTCGGTGTTTACTTAAAAATGAGATTAGCGTATTTTAACTATTACCCAGTCGAGATCTCGTACAGTATCAGAGTACTGCCGAGATCTCGTACAGTATCAGAGTACTGCCGAGATCTCGTACAGTATCAGAGTACTGCCGAGATCTCGTACAGTATCAGAGTACTAACCAATTAAGGACTAACACACTACACAGTGTATAAACACCAGCATATAAACACCAGCAGCGAGATAGTTCGTCAGTCGCTGTCCCTACATCGACTGAGTCATATGCATGTTTTCAGCTCTGAAAACATCGTATAATTCACTTCTATTAGCAATTTATATACAGTACAGATTTACACACTTCTGGAGATACCCCAGAATTTGTCTCGGTACCAACCCTACGTGTAAACTACATAGCTATATACAGTAAAGATTTACACACTACTGGAGATACTCCAGCATTTGTCTCGGTACCAACCCGACGTGTAAACTGCATATTGCTCAGAATATATGACACATTCGTGTCTTCTTTTGCTCATACATCTTTTATACATATTTACTCACATTTGAAGATACTCCCAATTTTGTCTCGGTACCAACCCGAGGAGTAAATTATAAATATTGTATTCTTCGGATACATGCTACCTATAAGACACATTTAAGACGGTACCAACCCAGTCGTGTCTGAACATCTTGCTGCATGCTCATTGAAAGACAATACATTCGGTACCAACCCGACATGTCTTACAGTACTATTGTACTTTGAAATATCATTTTTCAATAGGAACCACGCATATATAAAGTATTGAATCTGTGTTACAAATTAATTGAGACAGATTGAATACACTATATATAATTAATTGGTTAATCACAGTGTACCGTCATAAACCTCATTACATCAGTAAATGAGAGAATTTATGTATTAAATAGAAATCGTTTAGGATTTCATGTTGCAACTGAAGCAGGTCCCTAGACCGAAAGCGCTCTAGCAGTTCGGATTATTGTCTATCCGAGTGAAATCAGAGACGATTTTTGTGCTTGGGCTATAAACACACGTGACACAAACATAGTGTCTTTATAACATACGTGTTACATAGAACATATGTGTATACACAATATACGCATACAAACTTTAAAAACTGTTAAATCAATTGACGGTTTACTTACACAAAAGCGATCATACAGGGTTATATAATAACCACACTATACTGTCCATAATTATACAGGGTAGTAAGTAACCGTAATCAACTGCTGTTAGTGATATAAGAAATCACAAACACATTGTACCACCTTTGTGTATATTAAATGCATAAGAACAGTAACAATCGCAAGACGCTGGTGGTGAGAAAATCCCCCGTGCGTAGTGGGCTAACTGAGACGGCCACTACCACGAGGCAATCTGGAATCTCTTCTTTGGTCAGACACTCGTACACACCCCCACACCTCCCCCCCCCCCCACTCCCCCAATACAAAAAACAACTTACTTATAAACGTTATGGTTATCGACTGATTAACACGGTGTCAGTAGTTGATTCACAAATCGAGCAGAGTATATGTCGACTTACATATCAACGTTATGGTTATCGACTGATTAACGTGATGTCAGTAGTTGATTACATATCGAGCAGCGTATATGTCGACTTACATATAAACGTCACGATTGTCAACTGATTAACACGTTGTCAGAAGTGATTGACATATCGAGCAGAGTATATGTCGACTTACATATAAACGTTATGGCTATCGACTGATTGACACGGTGTCAGTAGTTGATTAACATATCGAGCAGAGTATATGTCGACTTATATATAAACGTTATCGACTGATTAACAAGTGCCATGTTTCGGATAGAAGCTATGAAATCTTCACCATTAGAAAACCGAAAGGCGGAGCGTAGCGACCGACCGCGGTTCTTAGTGGTGAAGATTTCTCTTTGTAGACTCTATCCGGCTTAGTGTGTACGATAGGTGTTATCGATAGTCTCTATATAGGTCACACTCTAAACAACGAAGAGCGCAGGTAGTAAAATCTTCACGAATAAATGGTGCAAGTATTTGAAATTCTGAGCCATCTGATTGGTTTAAAAAGTAGAGTAAACACTAATATTTGATTAACATATCGAGTAGAGTATATGTCGACTTACATATGAACTTTATGGTTATCGACTGATTAAAAGTTGTCAGTAGTTGATTGACATATAAAGCAGAGTTTCCGTCAATTTACACATACCAGTATACACAAGTATTATTACTCATGATAATCAACAGCTGCGGGAATAAACGCTGATCATAGCTCGTATGGTGTGTACCTACCATAGAGCTACGATGCCATCCTTTATAGAATAGGTCCATATTACCATGTAAGAGCCATGATGTGTGTACCTACCATAGAGCTACGATGCCATCCTTTATAGGTCCTTACTACCATGTAAGAGCCATGATGTGTGTACCTACCATAGAGCTACGATGCCATCCTTTATAGAATAGGTCCATACTACCATGTAAGAGCCATGATTTTCACGTCTAGATCAATAGTTCGCCTTACATATTAGATCTACAACTGATAACTAATGCTACTCCTTACTCATGAAAACAAATATGTCTCCATAAAATATGTCTTAGCAGCAAGGAAAGCAGGATTTGTTGTAATTGGCTAAACATCCAACACTGTCGCCTCCTAAAGCTGTAGGAATTGCAAGGACAAACACGAATCATCGAAAATGTCGGAAAAACACTACACAGTTGATTTTCGTTTCCAAGTGTGGTTTTGTAAGGTGAATGTACTCTCAAAACATAGCAAAGTTAAAAGTAGGATAACTGAAAACCGACTTAATATCTGTACACCAAACTGACAGTATATCACATAATATCATAAAAATCTGATAAAGCTAAAATACTAAAACAAAACTTAATGAGGATGTTTATAAACAATGAAATATATAGTGCACCTGGCAGGATTTAGAGCTGATCAATATCGGACTAGTGTTTGTATATAACTTGCAATATATTACCTTGATACCTTATCTAGGTTGTGCCATTTAAAAGTAAAAAAATATGTATAAATTTGTTTTATACAAATTCTGTTTAGATCTTAATATTGCGAGTAGCATAATCTATAAATAGAATTTGTACAGGTATTGACCAATCACATACCGTGACCAGGTATGTAAATAACATACATGTATGTATGCATTCATTTGTGTATTGATTATGACCATTGATTTGTTTCTTTAAAAACAACGTTGACAGGATTATTTCAGATTATAATTGATAGCACCAATTAGCTAAGGATATCAAGGTAACATATTGCAAGCTTTATTGTAAAATTAGATGTATACTGTTGCGTCATAGTTCCTGTTGGAGTCACTTTTAAAGTGCCCTATTAAAACCTCTTTATTTATATTGTTTAGGTTTGAAATCAGTTCTTTTGTAGTTTCTAACTAGGATAATAAGATGAGGTATTTCAAGTAGCATGTAAAAACATGTAGACGTGTTTGAGATCTCCAATTTTGAATTTTTCTATTGTTCAAGGGAACATATATCTTAACCAGTGTGTTAACTTAGTAAACAAATTGCTGGTTACTGTGACGTCATTAAATGGCAATCTTGATAAAATGTATTACCAGTATACTGAATAGAATTTATATATCAAACAGGAGCTGCCAAAAAGAGACCAGCACAGCTCAATTAAAATACGAATGTACTGGGAACTTGAGTAAAACATAACTAAGGAAATAATGGAGAAATACTATCTTGCTAGACTGAGATGGCTCATGCTAGACTGAGATGGCTCATGCTAGACTGTGATGGCTCATGCTAGACTGAGATGGCCTATAAAAGAAGACACATGATACAGATACAAGACTATTTATTTCAAGTCGTTTTCTACAAACAGTGTAATATTAGCTTGAGGACTATTTTCCGGCAGAACATAAATTATGTAACCATTACAAATATAATATAGCAGCTACAACCGAAACATTATGGGGTTAAAATATATATATTTATATATATCACATGTTCTTTAAAACATACAACCGGGATTCTTATAATATTAAAATCATCTTAATAAAACACACAGAATGGTTTGTGTCGCTGTGCTTGCTGCACGGATATTAAACAAAGGAATATGAAGCTTTTGTCATGTTCGTAGTTGGAATACTTGTTAATATTACTTTTTTAATAATTAAGTTAGTCTAGATTTATATATTGTTTTAAAGAATGGTCAAACTATTAATATCCAGGTGCGTATCTATTATGTCTGTATGCTTACACCCTGTGAATATATCAATGTATCTAAGGATACGCTAGATTGCTTAATTTTACATTATGATATAAAACCAGAAGGTGGTATCGGGAGTTGAGATTTTAGACTGGAATCTTTTGCAACGGACCTAGCTTTTTGTCTTAAAACTAAGTTTGCTTTATTTTTATTGATAAAAAAATAGAAAAGTAAAACATGTCATTTAAGCATACGCCAAATAAAAAATACCTGTGTTTCCTGTGGCCCGACCGATCCTATTTTTATGGGGCCGACCCTAAAACGATTTATGCAAAAATTTAAACAAGTGGTCGATGACCTTGAATCTCTACTGATATGTTTTGATAGCTAGATCAGCATTCCTGTTCGGTTTCATAAAGATCTGTCAAGTAGTTTCAGAGAAGTAGTCGCTACAAGTTTTACTATATAACATAGTTATCAAGAAGTAGTCGTTACAATTATTTTTTTTATCAATTTTTAGTCGTGGCGGCCAAATTGAATTTCCGGCAGACCTGAACTTTTGCTAGGATCAACTAGACATCAAGTGCAACATTCCTGTGACGTTTCATGACAATATGTTAAGTAGTTTCAGAGGAGTAGTCGCTACAAGTTTATATTATCTAACTCTTGTAAACGTTGATGACCGCTGGCACTCATGTTTTACAGGAGTAGTCACTACAAGTGTTTACTATATAGTTCTATGTAAACAAAGATGGCCGCTGGCTGCCATGTTTAAAGTCGAATCAAATTGATTTTCGGCAAGGATCAACATCATGTCATCTTGAATTTACGGCAGACTTGACATTTTGCTAGGATCAACTAGACATCAAGAGCAACATTCTTTTGAAGCTTCATGAAAATCTGTCAAGTAGTTTCAAAGGTGTAGTCGCTACAAGTTTTTACTATATAACTCTATGTAAAGGAACCAACATCATGTCATGCTGATCATTTTAGAAAAAGTCCCATATCAATATCACTTATAGTTCTCAAGAAGTAGTAGTCACTACAATTATTGTTTTAATCTAGTTTTAGCCATGGCGGCCATCTTGAATTTTCGACAGACTTGAAATATTGGTAAAATCAACTAGACATCCCGAGAAACATTTCTGTTAAGTTTTATGAAAATCCGTCAAGCAGTTTCATAGGAGTAGCCGCTACAAGTTTTATGTAAACAAGTAGTATCAGAGGAGTAGCCGCTACAATTTTTTACTATATATCTCTATGTAAACAAAGATGGCCGCTTGCAGCCATGTTTAATGTCGAATCAAAATGATTTTTGACAATGACTTTATGTAGTCGGCTAAAGGAAAATGTACGGGTTTTCACTAAGTATATAAGAATTCGGGCTAGTGAAATAAGAAATTAACTTTAAAGACTGCAGCAAAAGTGGAAAATATTTCGGTACGCCATAAGATTTGCCTGGAATGTCATGTGCTACATTCAGAATTTAAAGTTTTTCTTTCAGGTAAACAATGCGATGCTAATTAACTATTAAATTCATTAGTTAAATGCATGTTAAACAAAGGTCTTCTGGTTTAAAGCGTTACAGGAATGCGTAATTTAACTGGGGCGGTCTTATATCGAGGTAAACTGAAAACTGTCAGTTGTATCATCAACTTGTATGGGGTTTAAAAAAATATGCCTACCGACCTACCCTTTTTTTTCAGAACATGCACCTATTTTAATTTTTTTACCTATTAGGAGCCTATTTGTGATTTCATTTTCATCCTAGAGCCTATAGACATGTTGGGATTTGTCGATTATCGACATAAATCCTTTTATTGAAGTGAGGCTGATAATTTACATGAGTTTGTGGCCACCCTGCTGCACAGAATGTGGCCATCCTGCTTGTTATTATTTTTACGATTGATTAATGTGTTAGCTACACCGTATATCCGGTCTTTCACATGGTGTCAGACCAGTCAGGAAGTACTTCCGGGTCGTAGGGTGCTAAAATAGTTCCTTGAAAAAATCCAAAGTTTCTAGTTGCATGCGTTTTTCCCAAGATTAGTTTTTATTTCATTGTTAAATCTAACCTGAGGTTAAAGTAGTATGTCTGTTGTCATGAATAGTAAGTATTTTACTGTGTTTGTCAGGATTATTTCTTTGGAGAGTATGAGCACAGAGGTTAGGTAGAGATGTGGTTTTGACAGATGTTTATTTCAAAATACGCATTGTGTGAATGAATGACGCGAAATGTTGAAAAACTGAATCGGTGTTTTATTCCAGATATGGGACCGTTTGCTAGCCAAATGTATTTAATACAAAGAATAAAAGTGTATTTAAGCGAACGAATGTTGTGAAACTTGTGACTGATCTCCAAATATAGCCTATATTGCATTGTGTTCAATGGGCTGATTTTCACCGGTCTGACACCTAGATGGACAAAATGCGTTTTTCTTATTAATGGCCAAATCCAGTTGATTTTTCCTGTGAAAGCTTGCAGCTGAGCGAGAAAAAAAAGCTGATGCTAATTTTTTGAATTTTACAACAGAACATGTTTTTTTGCTATTGAAATGGAAGTGTATGTTTTAGGGTGGACTTTGGGGGTCCTAGTGATTTGGAGTGGCCCTAAAGCACTTTAAGTAGGCTCTCAAGTGTATTTAAGTGGATTAGTGGCAATAGGTACATTAATAGATCTGTCACAATTTTTACAATAAATGGCAATTTTATGATTTTAAGGTACCGTATGGGGCTAAAACCTGAAAATGTATCGTGCACCCACCCTTCTGTTGAAATTTGTTTACCAATCTCGTTTACTCCACTGAAAATCACATGTATCATCAACCTCTCTCTCGACCAAAATTCTCTTTACCCAACCCTTCCTACACAACTTTAACATTCAAAACCTCGCGCTTTTATAAAACCTTAAAATGCTGGTTCTTCCACTGGAAGCCCATTCTAACCCTAAGGAACACTTCTGCGAAGAAACACACATTGCGAAATTTCTCTTATTAAATTCCTACTCCTTGACACAGATATGTTCTAATACTGTAAGAAATGTTTTATTTAGGTGACATCTTATTTTAGCCCCATTAGCACGTTGTCCGTGCGCTCATTCAAAATGTCCAATATAAAGAACGATATTTTTACCAAAAGTCATCCTTTTTCTCCGAAATATTTCAACACACAAATGACTGTAAATTATTATAATTAGTTCACAGTTTGTTAGATCAATCGTTTCTAATTCAACGAAAAGAGAACTCGAACACCATCGAAAACCGTCCATTGCGCTAATTTCCGACTACGCTAAATAATCGTCTTGCAGTAAGACCCCTACCCAAAATCTTCCAAACCTTTAAAACCTCACCCCGCGAGAAAGTTGGATCACCTTGTACCTAAGGAAGTCTTCTTTTGACGAAGCACAAACGGAAATAGTATTTTCACACAAAAATGATTGATGCTGTTCATGAACGGTAGTGAAAAGTGTTTGATACCGTTCACGTCCTCTAGCCCCGGGTTGACCAGACCTCAATATGTAAAATGTCAAGAGTACAGAAATTTGGCCATCGCGAAGATGGTATGCATATGACGGTGGACATGGAACCGTCAATGGTGTACTTTTTTTACCATTCCATGGTCAGCGACGTATGATACCAGTTTCTAATAAAATGGCATAGCCTAAACGAGACAACAATGAGCGAAATAAACAAAATGGAATTTAGTTTGGATCAGGAGTTATGAAGCCTGCGTATCACAGGTAACAATCAAAAGACTAAATTAAAAAGCAGGCGACATATCGCAAGGATAATTAAACAAGACTCAGAACAATTAAAGGCTAGAGTAGTGGGACCACCTATTCGAAATTAAAGCGAGAAAACGAAAGTATTTGAGAGTGCTCCATCGACATCTGTAAATAAATATCGGGCTCAGCGATCTCCAAAGATCGGAATGATTAACAGTTCTGATTGCAAGCACGGTGAGACGTTTAACCGCCGCCACTCTGCACATGCAATGCTACTGAGTATGAAAGCAGAAATTTGGAAATCGCCGAACACGATAAATACAACAAAAATAATAAGACTATCATTTATTTGTCGTTTTTAACCTTTCCGCTGCCGTCCTACCCCCACCTGAAACATCTTTTTAAGTACTTCTCTCTTTTTCCCTCGGTAGAGGTTTCCATTGATGTAATACTAACTTCGGAAACTCACTTGCTAAGTTTTTCCGCCCAAACCCCCACCCCCTCCCCCACCCCATCACATAAACATATTAACCACACACAAACATATTAACCACCATTTTGAATGTTTTGGAAATATTAACACCTCCACCGCCACTCCCACAAAAAAACACACCCTTTCGTTTCCTAAACTCCCAGTAGATAGTCCCTCAGTCACATCTCCTCCTGTCCACCTCGACTCTTTTTAGCTTACAAATTCCCTGTTGAAAACTCCTTCGCGAACATTGATTTTTATTATTCATTAAATATAAAATAAATATAAATCAAGCTTGTACTAAGTATCAAAATATAATTTCCTTATTCGCCGTAAGCAACCCACCACCCTGCGTTCACATTGTTTAAAGTTTAAAGAAATATAAAAAGATCGGACAGGGAAAGTAGCATTCAAGGAGAACAGTCAACCACAACACACAGAAACAAACACGCAAACAGACAAACAAGAAGGCAAAAGTAATAATAAATGCAAACGACATCACAAACGCAATAACAAACTGCAATCCTAAAGCGGTTAATGTATATACGAACATCGCATTTGTTTATTATAAAGAAACGACTGTTGTAACAGGTTAAACCACATGGGTCATAATGCATTATGCTCTCGCAACAAGTTGTGCAAAATGAGGGTCTCCCAGGGTTTTTGGAGAACAAGGGAACAGGGCCATTTATTTTTAGGGAACAAGGGATCATTGTAAACATATTTTGGGGAACAAAGCAAAATAGATTTGGAGAATAAGGGAACACTGTATCATATTTTCAAGGAACAAGGGCACATGGACCCCCCTGGGAGGGCAACAAAATATGATATATTTTCCTTAAATTGTCATGACTGCTGATATTCATCACCACTCTTCATTCCAGCGTCCACGCCCCCTCCTCCTCCCCACCACCATCCCCCCGACACACACACCGCCCCAACGACCTCAACCCATTTACTTAAAATCATGGATCCGCATCATTTGGACGGGCGGACACACACGTGTTAACATGTATTGTGGGCTGATATAACATGCACTGCTTCCGCATTTGGACGAATATACTTAAGTTTGTTTGTTTGTATGGTGTTTTACGTCATTTTCAACACATGTAAGGTTATATATGACGGTCAGACCGACAAACTTTTCCTGGGTAGAACCAGTACTGTACACCTCCCGCCATCCGTAAGAATCGTCACTTCCTCACTTACAAGTCGAGCTCCCAGTGGGATGCGAACCCGTAGCGGTTAGAGGCGAAGGTTTACAACGCAACGTCGTTGACCATTCAGGCACGAAGACGTTAAGAAAACAAAGTCAACATATCATAAAAGGAACCGCGGGACCATACATGGACGGAAAATAGTAAGACATACACGTAAGTATAAAGGAAGCATGAAGACAAATTTAAACAATTGAGCTATTGACATAATTAAACAAAGAAACCGTACTGCATGTTTATAATAAAGTATGACGGACTCTGGCTGTTCAAAACTACGTTACCTTGATCCTGGTTGCATTTGTAACGGACCCTGACTGGTAAAAACAGGGGGGAAATGGACACTAGTGTCAAACAGTTTGAAAATAAAGATACTTTATCGTATGTAATATAAAACAACTTTATATGACGGAACTTTTAAATATCATATCCTCCAAAAGATATGTTCTTTATGTAGAACGAATGCAGAATAATTCTTAACAAGATGAAACAAATTTACTTTTGACCGGTCGATACAATATTCATGACTTTAAAAAGCCAAACATCTATATTTTCTCTCTCAATTTTATGAAAATCAAACCCATTTGAATAAAATGTGATACCACTGCTGTGGTTCAATAAAGATAAATGTTTAGCCTAAATATCTGTAAATAATTACATCATGTCTAAATTTCAGAGAACCGGACCCTGGTTGCTCGGTAAAAATTGCTTGAGATTCTGAAAACGGACACAATCCGTATCATTGGCACCGGACTGTTTTCTATATAACTTCATAAACGACGATCAGGACTATTGCTCCCCAGCAAAAACAATAACAAAAATCATCGGGTGGTTTACGACATCTTCAGCACATTTTAGGTTATATATGACGGTCGATTTCTTTCGTAGGGGTGCAGACCTCCCACCTTTTCATAGGTATAACCAGTACTGTATACCTCATCAAATCTGGGCGCGAGCTGGATTTGTAACCACGACCGTAGCGGTGAGCTTGAAATAGCGCACGAAAAAAACAAAAAAACACAGACCAGTATTGAATTATTGTATGGGTTATGGTTGGAGAATGTAGAGGTCGTGATCTTGTTATAGTGATTGCCCTCTTGAATTTGGTGGCGAATTTGGCTAAATGGGTCCATGTCGTACAAGGTACAGGACTACATAAATGTACTCCGGGTACGTTCGTGTATATGAGATAATTCTCTCTTCACTACCTGTCTTCTTCGGTCGACACTAACCAAAAATAAACTATGGGCCAGCAACTGACATAAACCAAACTTACTTTCGCCGCATGCGCGTTGTATGACGTTTTTTGTCGCCGTTTGACACGACAATTATGACCTAGTTTGCATATTTATAAAAGGTTATTCAAAAATCATTATCTTAGAAAATGGTGAAAATGGTCAGGGGCTTAGCTACATGTACGCAGACCATGCATCTGCGTACAGATTGTCTGCAAAAATCAGAACTTGATTAAAAAAAGTAGGAAATAATAAAAAAAATAAACAACAAAACAACAAAATAAGAAAAAAGAGGGTTTGAGAGGATAAATATATATACTGAAAGGAAAAAGAAACGCATAATAAACAAATTGCCTATAATACACTATTATATACACCTAATTCCTCGTAATATTCCAGATATATCTCAACGTGTTTTGTACAAAAATGGGATATAACTAATTACAGAAAGGACAACGCTGTCATATACTTTGTTACACAAAATTCATAAATGTTGAAGTTCCGCTTGAACAAGTCAAGCCATTTCAGTATTGTGTTTAATGTTAAGTCTGTATATCTCATCAACCACTATTCATACATGAACGAAACTTGGTGTGTGCCTTCATTATCACCTAGGCCTAACCCCTAGACACATGTTTAATAACGTTGAATGTGCATTTGTGCATAATTATGCCCCCACCCCCTTTAACTTTTAATTTTCGGTTAAAGTTTATTTGTTCTTGTTATTAAAGTCCACATATCTCAGTAACCATTAGTCATAAGTCATTGCTACTTGGTGTATGCGTTCACTAACGTGTCCACTTTTATACTTAGAAATGTTCTTATCTTCGTAACCATAAATCATACATCATTGACACTTGGTACATATATTCACTATCAAGAGCCATACTCATTGACAAAGGTTCATAAGTATATCCAACAGTTTGTCGGAAGTATGCCCCCTCAAATAGTGTGAACCGTGTATTTTTTCATTTTATTAACTGTAACTCGAAACTCACTTTTCTTACTCGAAACTCACTTTTCTTACTCGAAACTGACTTTTCTTACTCGAAACTTGCTTTTCTTACTCGAAACTCACTTTTCTTACTCGAAACTCACTTTTTTAATAATTAGATCTGAAAATGTAATATTTTAACCTAAGTATATCCTTAGTCCTTCCTTCGGAAAATATAAGTATTATTCTGGTAAGTCAGTGGCAGGTATTCCAGTCACAGAGTTTCTGATAGAATGTAAATATGTTACTGAGGAATTTGTTATGCAATGACAGATTTACAATGCGTGACATGAAGCAAGTAACACAGATTTTAAAGCATCTTTGTATATGACAGTATATTTCACTATTAAAGGAAATTCATTGTTTCAAATGTTTTAAACTTTTACATTTTAGCTCGACTAGTACTCACCCCGTTGTCGGCGTTGGCGTAGTTTTTTTTAGGTAAATGTTTCTTGAAGTCTACATCAACCACTAGTCATACATCAACGAGACTTGGTGTGTGCATTCATTATCACCAAGGCTTAACCCCTACACACATATTCCATAACTCTTTAGAGGATTTTTGAATAAGTATGCCCTCAACCCCTTTTGGGTTAAAGTTTTCTTGTTTTCACCTTAATTCCACATTTCTCAGTAACCATTAGTCATAGGTCATTGATACTTGGTGTATGCGTTCACTTAAGTGTCCCCTTGTAGACTTAGACATTTTCATCCAAGGTAAAGTTTATATCTTAATAACCATAAATCATACATCAAGACACTTGGTATAAGTATTCACTATCATGAGCCATACTCATTGACAACGGTTCATAAGACTATCCAACAGTTTGCCGGAAATTGCCCCCTTACGTACTTAGAAATTTTCTTGCAGAGTTCACATCATAGTAACCATTATTCATACCTTATTTATATTTGGTAAATGTTTTTACTAATGAGCCCTACTCATTGACAAAGGTTCCAAGAATCTATTATAGTCATTAATGAGCCCTACTCATTGACAAAGGTTCCAAGAATCTAGTATAGTCACTACTTAATGAGCCCTACTCATTGACAAAGGTTCCAAGAATCTATTATAGTCATTAATGAGCCCTACTCATTGACAAAGGTTCCAAGAATCTAGTATAGTCACTACTTAATGAGCCCTTCTCATTGACAAAGGTTCCAATAATCTATTATAGTCACTAATGAGCCCTACTCATTGACAAAGGTTCCAATAATCTATTATAGTCACTAATGAGCCCTACTCATTGACAAAGGTTCCAAAAACCTATTATAGTCATTAATGAGCCCTACTCATTGACAAAGGTTCCAATAATCTATTATAGTCACTAATGAGCCCTACTCATTGACAAAGGTTCCAAGAATCTAGTATAGTCACTACTTAATGAGCCCTACTCATTGACAAAGGTTCCAAGAATCTATTATAGTCATTAATGAGCTCTACTCATTGACAAAGGTTCCAAGAATCTAGTATAGTCACTACTTAATGAGCCCTACTCATTGACAAAGGTTCCAATAATCTATTATAGTCACTAATGAGCCCTACTCATTGACAAAGGTTCCAATAATCTATTATAGTCACTAATGAGCCCTACTCATTGACAAAGGTTCCAAAAATCTATTATAGTCATTAATGAGCCCTACTCATTGACAAAGGTTCCAATAATCTATTATAGTCACTAATGAGCCCTACTCATTGACAAAGGTTCCAAGAATCTAGTATAGTCACTAATGAGCCCTACTCATTGACAAAGGTTCCAAGAATCTAGTATAGTCACTACTTAATGAGCCCTACTCATTGACAAAGGTTCCAAGAATCTATTATAGTCATTAATGAGCCCTACTCATTGACAAAGGTTCCAAGAATCTAGTATAGTCACTACTTAATGAGCCCTACTCATTGACAAAGGTTCCAAGAATCTATTATAGTCACTAATGAGCCCTACTCATTGACAAAGGTTCCAATAATCTATTATAGTCACTAATGAGCCCTACTCATTGACAAAGGTTCCAAGAATCTAGTATAGTCACTACTTAATGAGCCCTACTCATTGACAAAGGTTCCAAGAATCTATTATAGTCATTAATGAGCCCTACTCATTGACAAAGGTTCCAAGAATCTAGTATAGTCACTACTTAATGAGCCCTACTCATTGACAAAGGTTCCAAGAATCTATTATAGTCATTAATGAGCCCTACTCATTGACAAAGGTTCCAAGAATCTAGTATAGTCACTACTTAATGAGCCCTACTCATTGACAAAGGTTCCAATAATCTATTATAGTCACTAATGAGCCCTACTCATTGACAAAGGTTCCAATAATCTATTATAGTCACTAATGAGCCCTACTCATTGACAAAGGTTCCAAAAATCTATTATAGTCATTAATGAGCCCTACTCATTGACAAAGGTTCCAATAATCTATTATATTCACTAATGAGCCCTACTCATTGACAAAGGTTCCAATAATCTAGTATAGTCATTACTTACAGAGACCTACTCATTTACAAAGTTTTTTTTAATTGTAACTCAAAACTCACTTTCTTATTCGAAACTCACTTTTCTTACTCGAAACTCACTTTTCTTACTCGAAACTCGATACTAGAAAAACAGAAACCCTCCTACTTAAAAGATATATATCAAATACAAGTTTTAAAACAGGCATTAGTAAATTCGATATCAAATTCGCCAATTTTCATTATTTGATACATAGCTTATAATATAATTCTAGAGAAAGTTGTATTGAGAATGTTGCCACTTTTGTTTGTTAAAGCACTAGCGGATCTAGAGGTGAGCACCCCCACCCCATGATTTAAAAAGGTTATCACATGTTGAGGTTGATCCACAGATAAAATTGACCTGAATGTTGGTTAACGATTCATCACATGTTCAGGTGAAACAAATAACAATAAATAAATAAATAACCAAATATTACAAGTAATACAAATACAGCAATGTGAACAGCTAATGACGCAAACGATAAAACGTTTTATTATTTAGATTTTCTAAAATTACTTTTAATGTCCATCTGTTCACAAACTAATAATTGCAAAAGTAATACACTGAACACCTTCGACAGAAATTCTTAGCTTTTAGTTTATAATCTCCGACTACTTATCATGCTTATTAGATCTATATCAAATAGAAGATTTAAAACAGGCATTGGTAAACTTTGATATCAAATTCGCCAATTTTCATTATTTGATACATAGCTTATAATAAAATTCTAGAGAAAGTTGTATTGAGAATGTTGCCACTTTTGTTTGTTAAAGCACTAGCGGATCTAGAGGTGAGCACCCCCACCCCATGATTTGAAAAGGTTATCACATGTTGAGGTTGATCCACAGATAAAAGTGACCTGAATGCTGGTTAACGATTCATCACATGTTCAGGTTGATCCACAGATAAAATTGACCTGGATCTTATTTAACGGTTCACCAAGACATTATATAGGATATTGAGAGCCGGTCGTCCCACAGAAAGGAAGGATACATAAGAATCCGGGAAGATGCCTTACTCTTACTAACGAATATATTTCCTTGATTCAGCAAGTTGTTCGAAGAACAGACTCCAAAACACAGAAATGGTGTACATCCATATTCCACGGACGAGGCTAAGTGAACGCGTTTAGCCCAAAATTGACCTGCGCCAAAAACGCTTTCATCTGAGTCCTCCGGATTTAAAATCCAGCGTACTATCAACTACACGACGCCAACACCTGCCCAAGTTGACCCCTGCACACACCCAACCCACGTGACAACATGTCTTTGTGTGTGTGTGTGTGTGTGTGTGTGTGTGTGTGTGTGTGTGCTTATTTTGCTTGTATACTCATTTGTGGAACAGGTTGACCTCACTCCAGAAGTAAATTCTGAATCCGCGCATGTAAGAGCGCTCTTGTTATATACTAAGCATGCTTGATATTAGGTTTGAACCGCACGGCGCAGATTTATCCGCCCCCGCTGATATCAAACCGAGATATTTCGAACAGTGGGCGCATATAATTATAGTCGTTTCTGCCATTTGTCATATTTTCGTCTTTTCGTTATTTCGCCGCCAAAAGACGACAGAACGAAAAGACGACAGGGCGAAAAGACGCCAAATGCAGCGCGAAAATACGACAGAACGAAAAGACGATAGAACGACAGAAGGAAAAGACGACATTTCAAGGACGAAAAGACGACAGAACGCCACGCGAAAAGACGAAAAGACGACATTTCAGCCGCGAAAAGACTCCATTTGATATTATCATCTTTTCGTTATTTCGTATGGCATTATGTCGTCTTTTCGCGATGCATTTATCGCCTTTTCGTTATGTCGTCTTGTCGTTTTGTTGTCTTGACATGGGCATTTAATAACACAGGGATTACACATTACACGTGTTTCCCATGCAAATGACCGGAGTGCCGAAGTGCGCATGTCAACCGGAAGGCGAAAAATCGACAGAACGACAAGATGACAGGACAACAGAACGACAAGACGACAGAACGAAAAGACGCCTAATGCATCGCGAAAAGACGACAGAACGACAAGACGACAGGACGACAGAACGACAGAACGACAGGACGACATAATGAAAAGAGAAAGAACGAAAAGATGACAGAACGACAGAACGACAGAAAGAAATAACGTCAAATGCATCGCGAAAAGACGACAGAACGACAAGACGACAAGACGACTGAACGACAAGAAGACATAACGAAAGACGACAGAACGAAAGACAACAGAACGAAAGACGACAGAACGACAGAAAGAAAATACGCCAAATGCATCGCGAAAAAACGACAGAACGACAAGACGACAGGATGACAGCACGACAAGACGACAGAAAGACAGAACGATAGAACTAAAAGACTACAGCAGGCCACACGAAATAACGAAAAGACGACAATATCAAATGGCGTCTTTTCGCGGCTGAAGTGTCGTCTTTTCGTTTTTCGCGTGGCGTTCTGTCGTCTTTTCGCCCATAAAATGTTGTCTTTCGTTCTGTCGTTTTGTCGTCTTTTCGTTCTGTCGTCTTTTCGCGCTGCATTTTGCGTCTTTTCGTCCTGTCGTCATTTCGTTCTGTCGTCTTTTCGCGGCGAAATAACGAAAAGACGACATGGCAGAAATCAGCCACCATATTACTAACAGTTAGAATCCTGTGCTAATTGCAAATAGAATCTTGTACCATGAGCAATCAGGATCCGTTACTTTGCAATGCACAAATAATTTATCGCTTCTGGCAATCGGTAGATATTATTATGTGTTAAATACGTCCAATGGATGTTACGGCTGAAATACATAATTCCAGAATAGCATATAACAATAGTAGTCTCCGTTTTTGGGAAAAACAAAAAAAATTCTTAGTACTAGACGTACTTTCACACATCAGTCTGTAAACAGTGAGCGGTCTTTCACATCTTAAACACTATTTTTATAGCCCGTTCTTCACGAATTCAGAAACACAAATACATCTAGTGTTCCGTGGGTGCGATCATTTTTAAAAAGTGTGATATTGGAAAGAAATATTAAACATTTTTCAACAGCACGTCCAATAGTTTACATGTTTTTACCCACTAGAGTCCGTTACATGAGCAACCAGGATTCAGGTAACGCTGTTTTGAGCATCCAGGGTCCGTTACGTCTGTCAAACGTGGTATAGTTACATGTACGCTAAATCAATGAATATCAACAAAATGATCCATGAATAATTATTAATAGTCTTGTCGTCGTCGACGTCATCCGTCGATAACGTTTCAAGGCACTAACCCGCGAAATAACGGCAAAATTACACTACAAAACCTTTATCCAAACACTATCCAGATGTTCAGGTCATGAAATAATGTATATATGCCGATTAAAAAAATAGTTTTATTTACGGGTTTTTAAACTAACCTTGATTGAATCCATAAAATTAATTATGAGTTGGTAACTCTTAATTCAACGCTCCAGTTTTGGGCTTTGGACTGGCTGGTTAAAGACATTGATATTGTGTCTATTGGGCTTGGATTCTCAAAATATGGAAGTTATATAGATACCTTGTCGTCAGTAGGTTAAGACATGGTGTACATATGTTGTCAACTTTGCCTGTTATGGCCCGTTTATTGTGATGGCAACAGGGTTAGAGTAGGGTTTATGGCACCCTAGAACCTGGTTTAAACCCCAAGCGGCCTTTTTTGGCCTCTGACCGTACCAAGGCGGCAGCCCTATTGTCAACCCTTGTGTGTTTGTGATGTCTTGCCTTTTATTCATCTTTATATATAGTTGTCTTTGTTTCTTTGTGTGTTTGTCGTTTACTGTCGTCCTTGAATGCTACGTTTCCTGTTCGATTTTGGAATGCAAGGTTGATTTTCAACTTGCATTCATAGCCATTGCTTTTGGCGCCTCCTCATCGCCATCTGGCGGATAATCTACATTTTGTCTCATAAATCGAGGCTTCAAGTCGTACATGTATGCTGATCTATACTAGAAGAACGTATTGGATTCAGAAAAAAAAACTATAATGCAAATAAACAGGTCGAGAAATTTTACGAAATCTCATTATGTATAAATTGTGGGCGATTTTGTTTTCAAGCGAGTTTTTGCAAGGTTTTCTCATCAAGGGAGAAATACGATGTGACGTCACGCGCACCCTTCGCTTGACAGCGACTATAGATTCGCGCAAAGAGCCGAATCAGTCTACCCAAATTAAACGCGACTTCTGGGGGAACTACGGTGTCCTGTTAGGACCATGTTACGATAGCATCTTACTATCGTCCATCGACCTAGGTCGATGGTCGATGGTAAGATGCAATGGTCGATGGTAAGATGCGATGGTAAGATGCGATGGTCGATGGTAAGATGCGATGCTCGATGGTAAAATGCGATGGACCATCGACCATCGCATCTTACCATCGACCATCGCATCTTACCATCGCATCTTAACATCGACTATCGCATCTTACCATCGACCATCGCATCTTACCATCGACCATTGACCTAGACATTTTTCTACGGTAATCGTGAGATCTTGATCAGCATGAGAATTGATAAGTCGATGGTCGATGGTCGATGGTAAGATGCGATGATCGATGGTAAGATGCGATGGTAAGATGCGATTGTCGATGGTAATAAATACTGATAAAGGTGATCCTTTGAGAGCAACAAACACAATTCAGAGAATAAAGCAGCAGACTCGGTTTTATTGAGTCAGTTCATGAGAAGTAATGAAAGAAGCAACACTTCTCACGCCCCCTAGCACCGGCTTAAGCGGTATTCTACTTTAAAGCCACCTATATTGGGCTCGTTGGTCCCAAAAGACCAAGATGCGATGGTCGATGGTCCATCGCATCTTACCATCGACCATTGCATCTTACCATCGCATCTTACCATCGCATCCTACCATCGACCATCGCATCTTACCATCTTACGTATTCTTACGGATGGAGGGAGGTGTACAGTACTGGTTCTACCAAGGAAAAGCGGGTGGTCTGCCTCCACCACAAAATATCGACCGTCATATATAACCTTTTATCACATAACGTCCCTTGTTAGCAGTGTCGAACACCCATGTTATATTCTGTTGTATGACACACGTGTAATACAACCTTGAACGATTTTGATTGGTTGAGTTAAACCTGTAACACTACGCAAGTTTATTAACTGAAACTATTTTATTTATTACAAATTCACCCAGATCTGAGTCATAAACTTATTATTTGTGACAGCTTATTAAAATAATGCACGTTATACAAAACATTGTTGTTGGTTTGTTAAAAAGTTGGCGTAAACCGCTATGGTAAAACACGAACTCTGTTATACGCAACGTTATGTGTGAGACGCGACGTTACGACGTCACATATTTTATGACGTTTCGGCGCTAAAATGTGTCTGACGTCGTGGCAGTTCTATGTCCATCTGAATTAATTTTTACTTATTTGATTGCAATGTTATGTTATAAAAAGGATCTTAAACTCGTTCTCATTCCATATAAGATTTATGAAACTCGTTATAATTTTTTTTTAATTTTAACTCGCCAAAAGGCTCGTTAAAATTAAAATAATTCATAACTCGTTTCATAAAGCTTATATGAAATGGGAACTCGTTTAAGATCCTCTATATATGTATTGAAAATGACGTAAAACACCAAAAAAACAAACAAATACTATGAAATAAATCAGTGTCTATCATCTTAACAACATGACGTCATCCAAAACGGCCACATCGCTGACCGTGTTATGACGTCATGACGTCATCCAATTTGGAAAGCCCGTGTTTGATCAGGTTCTGATGAAAACCTATTCATTCATAACAAGTGTCAAGGGGGCAGTCCTCAGTTTCGCATGAATGTCCATGGTGTAAATCAGAAAGAAATCAATTAAGCATCTTTTAGGTCCATGGATGGTCTTTATAATAATTATGAAGCACATGTTTGATGTTTTTTTTCAGTTTTGATTACTTCTAAGTTTATTTTGGTGTATTGGAATATGCATTATTTGGGTTTTTTGGAGGCTATAAATAGAAAAATGTGAACCAATCAAAAACTTCCTAAAAGTAGTTAAAATGGCTGATTTTCACTGACGGGGAGATCAGCATGGAATAACTTTTTAAAATGCCGTACTAGGTATGTAAAATTTAGCATTTCCTGATATGCAAGAGCATCATGAGTGCAGACATGACCCTGATATGTGTAGGAATTTTTTTTTTTTTTATTTATTGACATTTGAAATATTGCTAAAATTGCATTTTTAGCATGTTTTAAGGAGTGGGGTAATCTTAAAGAAATGGGACTAAAGTTGTACAGAAAATGCTTTTTGATACTTTTATTTGGTATGGAAACATGGGTAATTTTATTGTCTTCTAAGAAATGTATGACACAATGATGATGTGATTTATTTTTGCTCAAGGATTCAGGCTAAGAGCTTGTCATGGGTTTGATGATTGAGAAATGTACATTTAACTGTGGAGTGCCCCCCAAGCTCCAGATTATCTGAGTTTTCATTCTTAACATGTATCAATCTCCAGATTATCAGTATTCCTTCATAGCAAGTGTCAAGCTCCAGATTATCTGAGTTTTAATTCATAATGACAAATGTTTAAACCGATTTTAATTTTGTTAGGATGTTTATTGTTTTGCATGCATATTTAAAAAAATAATTATGTCCATTTTAAAAAATATTTCATGGAGTCTTAAGCTTATTAATTTTCTCAGTAATGTTTGGTGAATTCGGGCACTGTACTTACAAAAAGATTTAATGTTTTGTTTGTAATCATGTATTTCCAAATCGACTAAATCATGAAACTGCACATGGCTGCGGCACTTTAACCTACTTTGTCCAGCTAGGTTCTGTTTTGTTTTTTGTTTTTTGTTGTTGTTTTTATAAAATGTATGGCCACTTGTACACGTGTATTTACTTTTAGTCAATTTCAGTTATTTTTTTCCACCTATACAATTGTATTTATATGTTTTAGTAACTACTACAGTAAAGTTTCTTTTCAATGTGATGGACAGACATAGGGAAGTTGAATCAACGGGTAGTGCCTCTTGTTAAGTTATTTGTCCCTGCAGCAGAATGCGTTTTCTAGGTTACGCCACTGACCACTGAATATAGAATGTCTGTCTACAAAATGTACATAGAAATTGCTTAGTTACTAATAGTTTCTCTACCATTCACATCGGTCTTATTTGTCTGTTGACAATTTCATCAATGCCTTTAATATGTTTATTATTTCCCTTATTTTCTCCTTCCTTGACTATTAGAGGCAATATTTTGGAGGGAAAAAAACTTGCCGAAAAGTAACTGGCTTCTAATTTAATATGCATAGTAGGTCACTTGTGACTTTCTACCATTGTAACAGATTTAAAGCCGTTTTAACAGATTGTCCGTCATTTGACCTTTGACTTTTTGTTGTTAACACTCTAGCACCTTCATTATATATTCGATCTTTACTAAACTTGGTCAGTGTCTTCACATCCATGAGAGCTCGGACAAGTTCGGTACACCAGTTATTGCCCGTGATTTAATAAAAAATATCCAATAGTTTGCCTTGTGAACACACTAGCACCTTCATTGTGCATCCGATATTTACCAAACTTGGTGAGAGTCTTTATATTAATAAACTGTGTCTAAAGCCATCCATACTGGATAATGAACGTCAGAGTTATTGTCCTTGATTTAATGGAAAATCCGATATTTTGCTTTCTGGACACTAGTAGTCCATTCACTTTGCATCCGATGTTTACCAAACTTGGTCAGAGTCTTATATTAATGGAAGCTTGAACAATTTGAAAACTACCCATATCGGATAATAAACTCAAAATTTATTGGCCTTGATTTAATGGAAAATCCTATATTTTGCATTGTGAACACTAGCCCCTTCATTTTGCTTCCGATCCTTACCAAACTTGGCCAGAGTCTTTATATAAATGAAGGCTTAGATAAGTTTGAAAACAACCCATATCGGTTAATAAAATTTAGAGTTATTGCCCTTGATTTAATTGAAAATCCTATATTTTGTCCTGTGAACTCTTAATATAGCCCCCACATTGTGCATCCGGTCTTTACCAAATTTGGTCACAGTCTTTATATTAACGAAAGCGTGTACCATACTGAAAACTACATATATCGTATAATAAACACGATAGTTATTGCCCTTGATTTTATTGACAATTTCCTGTATTTTCCTCGTGAACATATCTTTCATTCGATCTTTACTAAATTTACTCAATATATATATATTAATAAAAACTTGGACAAGTTCAAATCCAGTTGCATCAGACTAGACACATCAGCGTTATAGCCCTTGAATTTAAAAAAAAACCGTTTTCCAGTAGGCCTTAGACTATTCAAGCCATTAGAGTGATACAGGCCTCTTGTGCAACTTGTTTCCGGAAGACTACTTAATACACGCCACTCTGTAAATTACATACTTTTAGACATGGAGGTCATCTTGAGTGACGGTTTGGTCAAAAAACATAAATCTGTCTATCCATCAGCAATTTCTTAAATAATATTCTAGTCTAGATTTGATACAATTTAATGACAATTGATCACATTATATTTGGAATGGATCGACCCTCTAAGAAGTGTGTAGGTCGCCCAAGATCGCCAAGTTGGCTAAAACTATGTCAAATTTATGGAAATTTTAAATTTCCAGCAATCGTGCAAATACGAGGGGGGTTCAATATATTCTGTCACTGGTATTCGGAACTAACATATACTGGAAATATAAAAAACAATCTTATTACAATCCTTCAAAGTATTCTCGCTGAACAGATACACACTTTCGGAGTCGCGCTATCCATGACGTAAACGCAGCAAAGTAGTCTCCCCTTGGTATACTGTTGAGACACTGACTGGAAGTATAGCGTCTACCAGAGAGGTTTGTCTTCAGCAAAGGGAGTTGGAAAAAGTCACAGGGACTAAGGTCGGGAGAATAAAGTGGGTGTTCAAGCTGTACCACTTTTTCTTGGTCCAAGAAAGACTGCACAATTTTAGCTTTGTGAGCTGAGGCATTGTCATGAATCAGCTGGATGCCATTCAAAACTTTACTTGGGCAATTTTTCTTGTAATTATTTTTGATTGCTTTGAGAAGTTTGTCCTTGTAAAATTTGGCCGTGATTGTCTTTCCCTGTTTGCGGCATGGCATTTGTATCACAGGGCCACTGGAATTAAAGAAAATTGCATACAAAACCTTTTTAGCGCTTTTTGTTCGTTTTGCAATAACCGGTCTTGACTGATTTCTACCCAACCATTGTTTATTGTTTATCCGCCGCTGGGGCTCAAAATAGTACACCCACGTTTCATCTCCAGTGAGCAACTCAGAAATTTTTCTAGGATGACAATTTTTATATTTTTTAAGAAGATTTTTAGCACATTTTAAGCGTTTGGCCTTTTGTTCAGTTGACAGCAAATGAGGGACCCATCTAGCACAAAGCTTCTTTTATATCAAATTTGATGAGTTGTGCCTTCTGAGATGCCAAGACTATTAGCTATCTTAGAAACTGTATACCGCCCATCTTCATCTACCATAGCCTTCACAGCATCAATGTTCTCCTTTGTTGCTGCAACAACAGGCTTGCCAGAACGATTACGGTCGTAAATGCTAAGTTTAACCCCTTTAAATGTCTTAAATGCCCAACGAAAAACCTTTCTCAATGTCACGACAGAACTGCCATTTACACGGCACAGTTCAGCATAAATCTCTTTTGCAGGTACTTTTAAAGCAAGCCTGGCTTTAATGTAAGCCCTAATTTCATGAGAGCATTGAAATATAGCCACTATACATGAGTGCGCATAATTCAACAATGGATATCTCCGTCAATTGTTATCGGATTAAATCGCTATTTTGCATGTACGTATTTAGTGAAACCGCCTTCAAATGCACGAGTTTCAGTGCGGTAATGTAAGGCGGTTTCTACGGAAGCGCATTAGTGACAGAATATATTGAATGCCCCTCGTATCTATACAGTTTCACTTATCAAACCTTGCATTCTCAGTACTTTGATTATATCTACGTTTACTTAAGGTTAAATCAAACTGGTTGAACTAAATAGATCACTTAATTGATGGTTTGATTATAGGGAAATCATCGACTCGATGGTAGGCGTGTTTTGTTTTTCACTCACTCGCATAAGCTTGTTCGTAAAAAGATGATTCATACGCCTAGCATCTGGCGAGGGATTTCATCGTAATTGAATCCAGCAGTTAAATAATATGTATGTACAATAATAATGATCAGAATATGTGATAACAGCATAACACGATACATGGATATGAGTTCAAGTTGTAATACAATCCGTCTTATTTTATAAAGTATAATGGATGTTTACAAAGCGCAGCGTCAAGATTGACACATAGGGTAAAACTGTACAATGAACGTTAAGACTGTTTGGGACATTTTGTTTTACATGTGTATAGCAATTTCATATAATATGAATCTAAGCCTTCTCTGACGACGCAAACGACTTCTTTTTAGGGGTTTGCATGTATAATTGCCCCAGAAAATCGACACAGTCTGCCTTAACCTATTTTGAGAATAAGTCATTCATGACGAATATTCTGCTATCCCCATGTCCGACACCAAAGTGCGTATTAGTTATGTTATAAAAGAAATCAGAAATAAAAAAGCGAACTTCGTTTTACTCGTGTTTGTTAGTGCAGTTTCCTATTATTTTTGGCTGTAACTGTATTCTGGATATGGTACTGATATTCGAAAATGCATTTCATCATGTTTTGACAGTTTTTTATATAAAATTTCAGAAGTGAAAGTAGACCGAGTATACAATTGCAAGAGGTAAAATAACGTTGACCTTTGGTTTAAACATGTTTTATTTCAACATTTTACAACATGTATATATTGGTATAGTACATAGTTAATAGGATTGGAACGAAAGAAGAAAAATATTATAGAGTTCCTCTCCTTTGTATTTGTCAAATGCAATCGATGTTGGCGGTAAAAAAAGTTGACCTTTGACTCGGTGTTAATATACAACTGAAGAAATGTTTCTTAGAAGATATTAAAAAACCCATTTCCTTGTTCAAGTTTAATAGCAAACATGTTTATTTGCATGATAAAGTAAAGCATGATTTGTTAACAGGTTGTCAACATTCTCAGTTATCAAATTCTCAATTTACTATGGAAGGACTATGGAGACACATTTAGCCTAATATAACCTATAAGGAGAAATCATGTATTTTCAGAAATGCATAGAAAGTGATTTATTCATCATATATTTTGCTTGAAAAGAATGATTTGAACTCAGAGACAAAGAAAAAAAAATACCCGAATTTTAAACTATTTTAGAGTTTTTTTTGACAACTTTTTCCTCAAAATTTCAGATTTGCTCTGCTCTAAAAAAAATTGATATTTTTCACTTTTTTGTGTTTTTTTGTGAAATATATATGGCCAAATTGTGGTATCCATACTCAGGGAAGCAAAAGAAAGCCATCAGAGTTTATTTGCGGGAGAAATGTTGAACGGTTGCTGAGATATTGCAATTTTTAGTATTTCTTTATTTCGCGAAAAAATCGACTCGATATAGTTCATGGTCTAGCACATGTAAATCGCACTTATTTCAAGACTACGTATTCGGCATTGCAAAACAAGTCAACATGTTCCAATTTAATTTTTAAAAAAAATCCATTTAGGTTATATTCCACCAAATCAGCCGGATGTGCTCGCCTGGTGCAGTTGAAAGGAGATCTGTTTAAAAGACTGCCATTCATGTTATTGATATTTGAAAATGCAGCTCATCATGTTTTTGACAGTTTTTGATGTAACTCTGTAGACCGGGTAAACAATTACATGTACAAGGGTTAAAAATAAATTTGACATTTGACCCGGTGTTAGTATACAACTGAAGAAATGTTTCTTAGAAGATATAGAAATGCTAGGTAAGAATGTGATTTTTCAAAAAAAGGAGTGTTATTTTATTATTTTCTAAGCGAAGTATCAGAATGACCTCCCATATATTAAAAATAACTTATTTTATTATACAAACGTATTGCTTTAAACGAATTTAATATTTGGCTTTGACAAGAATTGCGCTTTCTGTCATTGTTTAAAGACCACTGAATGTGTTCACAAACGATTGTTATTCTCAAACAAAAACATTCCTTCGTTTTATTGGGATGACAGTAGGGTAAGTGTGAGGTTTGGTGCACCCTAGAATCTGGTTTAAACCCTCAGCGGCCTTTTTTGCCACTGACCGTTCCAAGGCGGTAGCCCTATTGCTAACCATTTTTGTGTTTGTGACGCCATATGCCTTTATGCCTTATTAACATTGCCATTCGTGTTTGTCGTTTTGCGTGTTTTTGGGTTTACAACATCTGTGAAAGCTGCATTTCCCGTTAGACTTGTATGCTTATTTTTACCTCCCTTTTCTTTGAAATGAGAACGATTTTTGATAACCTATAAAAGTATGTACCCATCATATTTACTTTCTATTTACACCGACGTTGTCTACAAATGACTTTGTAGCAGTAAAGGACAGTCACATTGAATGAATATGTTGACTAATGGGCTACTTCGAATGTAATTGGGTGTTTTATTGTCTCTTCTCGTTCGGAGAAAAACACATTATTATATTATTCAGTATAAAGCTGTGGGGTTGTCGGTTTGAAATAGGGACGGGCGGGTTAGTGAACAAAAAAATATGTTTGGTTTTGTATATAAAAAAATCAAAATAAATGAAAAAAGCAGAACAACAACTATTTTGTTTTGATATTCAATCTACACTTAACAATAGATTGTGAATGCAGTCGGACGTGAAATGCTTAAGTAACCCGTATGCATAACATACGATAGCTACGAAAGACCGGTGGTGACTTCACACTTCAACGTTCACACTTCAGAGTTCACACTTCAGACGTCAGTGCTCACACTTTAGAGTTCAGACTTCAGACTTTAGAGTTCAGATTTCAGAGTTCAGACTTCAGAGATCACACTCCAGACACCAGAGTTCACACTTCAGACTCCAGAGTTCACACTTCAGACTTTAGACTACAGAGTTCACATTAACCCCTATGTCATCAGTGCATTCAAATAATAACAACATGAATAAATTATCGTTATCGTCAACTTTTCGAAGAAATAAGCCGGCATGCGTGGATTTAGTGTGGGGTGGGGTTGGGATGGGCGCACCCAGCGAGACCTCCCCCCACGAAATCTGAGAAGTTATGAAAATTCATTTGAAAACCCCTAGATCCTGGAGGGCATTAATGTTATCGTCTACGTACGTGCGTCCGTATGTGTAAGGGAACTGAACTGTTACATAGTATATAGAAGGGGGCGTAGTCATGATTGTTAGGGGTGTACACGCACAAATATAAGTTAAGCGTCTTACAAGCGAGTGTGCTAGATGGTGTTTTATGCCCCCTCCCCCTCCCTAGATAATGCAAAGTCAAGCTCTCTACCTTTCCTCGATACATTGCGGGTATAACTATATTCGAGCATTTTTTTGAAACAAATACATTGCAAAAATGTGTAAAAGGTGCACATCTAGATTATTAGAAATATTAATAAATAATATACAATTCATTTAACTTCTTAATATCTGCCGTGGTTTGCAGGAAACTGCACGCATTATATGGTAAAAATAAGGTCAATATGAGAAAACTCGGCCAATATGAAATTCAAGCAATCTGATTGGATAAGCCAACCCGGCCAATATTACCAAGGCTTTGTTTTCTTTAAGGACGCCATTTTGAAGATAATAACACAACGTCGTAGCTATGCCTATGTAATGTAGACAAACAAACAAAATTAGGTTTGATTATTTGTAAATTCGGTTACATTGACTTCGCTGAAATATAACTACTATCGCGTTCGTGTGTGATTTTCCCACGCGCCAGCGATCGGTTACACAGCAAGATGTATTTGAATCAGATACTTGTTATTAACTGTTATATTGAACAGATACCTCTTGTTTTTAAGTGTTTTCATATTAATTAATAACATCATATTATAATATGTTTGTTTAACTTGTATCGGTGATGACAATGCTAAGCTTTGAATGAAGTAGAAGACTAAACAGTATGTATTGTTCTGCCACATGACGTGCATTTGTATGCGTACATAGCATTCAAAATAAGGACATCTAATTATTATAGTATAAATTCGAGAAGAACAATTTAAACCGACTGAAGAGACATGTCATATTAGGTTGAACATTCGCCGATACAAAGACATCAAACAATGGAGAAGTAATATGTTAACACTGACATTGTCTATAATAATCAACAGTTCGTTCAACGTAACTAAAATGTTTTATATTTATTGTACACAAATAAAACAGTTAAAATAGCTATTTCGCCAATCAAATTTTACAACATCGGTACACCATTTCTTAACCTACCGACGATTTAGTTTCTTTAATATATGGTTGGTACGAACGTTTATCATGTTTATAGAGTAAACTTCCTAATATAACTGAAGTAAAAGTTAAATTTATTACACCAGGAAGTTAATTAAGGCAAATTAAAGACAAAATGTTGTGTTCCGCTTTATTATTAAACGATGTATAAACAATGAAAAACTACTCACCAGTTTAGATATTGTGTGGTTTCATACAAATCACTTGTTCTGTGAAAAAGTAACACGGTATTTTAATGAGTACCACTAATTCGTTTATTGTGCTAGAATTGATCGCGGTTTCTATTTAACTTGTTTGGCTTTGTAAAAAACAGACATGCGCATTGAGACATCTTTAATAATACACTCAGTCATTTTCGTTTTAATTAGGCTCGTAAGAAATCATACGATCGTCATACTTGGGAATCCAAAAATAATCCAACGAGATCTATTTAAAGGTTAATGTTTGCACAGATTTTTTTAAATAATACGAACAATGGTAACGCTTCTGCGTATTTTGTCCGATTACAGGTACATAACTTGAACTGATATTGGTCTACCAATACTAAAACTATTATTATTATTGGGGTATGTTAAGAATGAGGAAAATTGTCCTATACACTGTATTGTTTGGGGCGATTCTTTCAGCCGAACGTTTTCCTGCAGTAGCTTGAGCAATTATTGTATACTTTCATATTGTCCCATTTAGTTTGCATTGAGCTAAGCGTGCAATATTCTACGATATTGCACGCATTGATATTGAACGGGAACTTTTGCTCGTGCTTGCTAAGAGCCGCGAAATAGAAATAAGGAACTACTTTCAAATAAAAATATATAGTTTTTTTTTCAACCTTTTATGGCAAAAATTGATAAAATAATTCAAATGGTCACTCACCCACTGTTTTTAACGTTATCGAATGGTAAACAAACTACAGAAAATCGCTTGTTGTTTTTAATGACGTCATCCGACGTCGACGTCATTTTCGCGCAAAATAATCATCCACACAAAATGAAACTGAATGGCAAGATAGGAATTCCATCAAAAGCTATAAAAATAACACAAATGCAATGAAAAGTAATAGTCATACAATTAACATTGATCAAAAACAATATGAAAGTATACAATAAAAAGGTTATTGAATTTGTATGGCTAAATATTACTTGGAACTCGTTGTTTTGGCGCAGGACGACTCGCAAGCTCGTCGTCCTTTGCCAAAGCAACTCATTCGAAGTAATATTTAGCCATACAAATGCAATAACCTATATGATCCATTAATAAATAGCAGTAGTCTTTGTGTCGTCGACGTTATCCTTCGATAACGTTTGAAGGCACTAACTCAACAAATAACGGCAAAGGGGCACTACAAAGCCGTTTATCCAAACGCTATCCAGATGTTAAAATTAAACAAGAAATCTGCGGACGTGAAATGCCTAAGTAACCCGTATGCGTAACATACGATAACTACGAAAATAAGAAAAGAAAAAAGTACAAGATAGGCCACTACCGTCAGTGTGTTAGAAATTGAAATAGCCATATTCTACCGAGACACACCAAGCGGGCGCAGTGCGTACAGTACTTTCGTGCGCCTACATCGACACTTATGTTTTCTGAATCTGAGTCAGACTAGTTTCAGAAATGCTGAATGACGTCACTACAGACACTACATACTGGAAAATTGGGGGAATTTCAGGTTAAATGTGAACAGCGTCATTTATGCATTTATAAACAGTGTGGGTTAATTTCACATTTTCCTTCCTGTGAATTTGATAATTGTGAAATGGACACGTGTATACAGATGATGTAAAGAGATGATATGCAGTGTAATCAACATGTTTTTATTTGTGCGACAGATTGAAAAATAGGTCTTTCCGATGAATTTCAGTCAGTAACATGTTGTTTTAATTTGATATTTTTGTTTAGTATTTTAATGATATATAATACAAAAGCTGTCGGAGAACAGCGCAGCTCGACTATTCGATTTTTCAGAGAATAAATAATATAGCCAGTATATACGATTAAAATACAAGGCTGAAACAATGTGGTGGTGGGGTTGGTTGGGGGTGGGGGTGGCGGGGTTGGTATATAAACTCGGGCGAATATAAAATTATTGTTGTTAAAATCTCATACAAATTATAGTAACATATGGGGCAGGGTGTAACATTTTATATTTTTATCAGTTTTATTTTAAAGAAATTTGTGGTCGAAAGGCAACTCGGGGAGGGAGCGGATGAAAATCTAGCAATTTGTGTTGTGGCCTCATTTCAATGGATGTCGGTAGTGGGGTGGGACAAAACATTACAGAAATATGTAAAAAAAAAAAAGTTTCGAGTGGAGGGGTCGGGTGGAGGAGGAACGGGTGGTGTGGGGGGAGGAGGCAACATGGCTTTATGTGTAACAACTGACCAAAAAAACACAGAAATATGTAAAAAAAAAAAGTTTCGAGTTTCGTGTGGGTGGGTGAATGGGGAGGGACTGCAGGGTGCGGGTATCTGAGCAACATAGCTATATGTGTAACAATTGACCAAAAACAACAACACAAAAAAAATATAAAAAAATCGGGTTTCGAGTGGGTGGGGTTGGAGTGTGTGGGGTGGGGTGGGGCAACATAGCTATATGTGTAAGAATTGACCAAAATAACACAGAAATATGTAAAAAATAAATAAAAACTCTAGTTTTGAGTAAGGGGTGGGGTGGGGTGATGGAGTAGGGTGCAACATAGCTATATGTGTAACAGTTGACCAAAACAACACAGAAATATGTAAAAAAAACCATAATAATCGGGTTTCGAGGTGGTAGGACGGACAGAGTGGGCAACATAGCTTTATGGGTAACAAATGACTAAAACAACTCAGAATATGTAAAAAGAAAATCGGGTGTCGAGTGGGGTGGGGGGATGTGACGTGGTGGGGTGTGGGGTACTAGCTATATGTGTAAGAATTGACCAAAACAACACAGCAATATGTAACAAAAAAATAAAAATATCGCGTCGCTATGGGTAGGGGGGTAGGTGGCAGGGAGTTGGGAGAGAATGGAGCCCATGCCCCAATATGGGTGAAGTATGAATAAGACTGCATAATGCTATGAGAAATCCAAACCAAAATTATAGATATATATAACAGCTTACGCGCAAACCTTGATCATCCTTTATTGCATATTTGATGGGCCATCACAATTTGAGTTCCATGCAAGCCCAGAATTTGTAGAAGACAAAACTACTTTAACACAGCTTACTCGCAAAATTTGATGTGAAATGAGACACATTTAAAGGGCTATCAGAATTTGGGTTCCATGGGAGCCCAGGGGTTACAGGAACCAAAACTACTTAAGCAGCCCTTAAGATAATGCTATTAGGAAGCTCTTGGCGAAATTTGGTTGTGCTAGGATATGAAATATAAGAGATATAGACTTGAAACACAGCTTACACGCAACATTTGATGTGAAATGGGACACATTTTAAGGGCTATCAGTATTTGGGTTCCATGGGAGCTCAGCGGTTACAGGAACTAAACTTACTTCAACAGCCCTTACGATAAAGCTATAAGGAAACTCATGGCCACATTTGGTTGTACTAGGATAAATATGTGAGAAATATAGACTTGTAAACACAGCTTACACGCACAATTTTATGTGAAATGGGACACAAGTGCTATCAGGATTTGGGTTCCATGGGAGCCCATGGTTTACAGGAACCAAACTTACCTATGCAGCTCTTAATATAATGCTATAAGGAATCTCATGGCCAAATTTGGTTGTGCTAGCAAAATAAATTTAAGTTACATAGACTTGTAAACACAGCTTACACGCAAACCTTGATGTGGAACGCCGACGCCGACGCCGGGGTGATTACATTAGCTCTCTTGTTCTTCAAATAGTCGAGCTAAAAATGATTATAATTATAGTAACTTGTTCTGGAAGCTTGTATCACCTCTCGTAGGGACATCCAGATGAGAATCGATCTTGTGTGATCCTGATCTGGAAAATGTAGGTACATCCAGATGAGAATCGATCTTGTGTGATCCTGATCTGGCATTATCCTACTCGAGGTAATACAAACTAGAACAAGTTTCTACAATAATAATCCTATATTATCGTTACAGCCCTAGTGTTACCCAAGTTTATTCTCCCGAAAAAAGGTCCGTCCGTATGTCACACCTTGCTTAAGGTTACTAGAGATATCTTAAATAATGATTACCACTTATGACTTATACTTAACACTTATGACGTTTGACCTCCGCAATACCGCAAGGGAATCATTCGGTAAAACTGAAGAGATTTTAAAAAACAGAGAGAAAGAGATTCCGATAAAACGGGAAACATAAAGAACGAGATTCCGATCAATCGGGAAACATCAAGAAAGAGATTCCGATAAAACGGGAAACACAAATAACGAGATTCTGAAAAAAAGGGAAAACCAATAAAGAGATTCCGATAAAACGTGAAACACCAAGAAAGAGATTTTGATAAAACGGGAAACACCAGAAAGAGATTCCGATAAAACGGGAAACAAAAAGAACGAGATTCCGATAAAACGGGAAACACAAAGAAAGAGATTCCGATAAAACGGGAAACACAAAGAACGAGATTCTGATAAAACGGAAAAACCAATAAAGAGATACCGATAAAACGGGAAACACAATGAAAGAGATTCCGATAAAACGGGAAACAAAAGAACGAGATTCCGATAAAACGGGAAACACAAAGAAAAGATTCCGATAAAATGGGAAACACCAAGATAGAGCTTCTGATAAACGGGAAACACCAAGAAAGAGATTCCGATAAAACGGGAAACACAAAGAAAGTGATCCGATAAAACGGGAAACACAAAGAACGAGATTCCGATAAAACTGGAAACACCAAGAATGAGATTACGAGAAAACGGGAAAAAAACAAGGAGAAAACGGGAAACACCAAGAAAGAGATTCCGATAAAACTGGAAACACAAATAACGAGATTCCGATAAAACGGGAAACACAAATAAAGAGATTCCGATAAAACGGAAAACACAAAGAACGAGATTCTGATAAAACGGGAAAGCCAATAAAGAGATACCGATAAAACGGGAAACACAAAGAAGAGATTCCGATAAAACGGGAAACACCAAGATAGAGCTTCTGATAAAACGGGAAACACCAAGAAAGAGATTCCGATAAAACGGGAAACACAAAGAAAGAGATTCCGATAAAACGGGAAACAAAAAGAACGAGATTCCGATAAAACGGGAAACACAAAGAAAGAGATTCCGATAAAACGGGAAACACAAAGAACGAGATACTGATAAAACGGGAAACACCTAGAAAGAGATTTCGATAAAACGGGAATCACTTAGAAAGAGATTCGATAAAACGGGAAACACAAAGAATTGAAACGTATGTCTCAGTAAGAAAATAAGCGTACTGGGTCGCACTCCAAGCAATATATTAAGGGGAAATCCGTGCATTCAGTAGAAAACCGGATTAAATAAATACATTGTATGTTGTCATCATTATCAAACAATTCAGCCCGGTGTCCCATGTTATCTAAATCATGGTTATCTAAATCAGGGCTTTCTTTACATTGATAAGTATAATTTGTGGACTTGTACTGATGTTTGCAGAGCCTTATCTTTTCTTCTGGATAACATCTTTATAAGATACGGTAAAACTATTTACCGCCAGGTTGTTGGTACTATGGGTACTAACTGTGCGCCACTTGTTGCGGATTTGTTTTTGTACTGCTATGAAAGAGATTTTATGTTGAGTTTGTCACATGCTAGCCAGGGTGAAATTATTGATGCCTTTAATAATACTTCTCGGTATCTTGATGACATACTGAATATTGATAATCCGTTCTTTGCTCATATAGTTACTAACATTTATCCACCAGAGCTCATATTGAATAAAGCCAACAGTTCGGATACAGTAGCAGCATTTCTCGAACTTCATCTCTCGATTTCAAATGATTTTATTCATACTAAAATCTATGATAAGAGAGATGATTTCAATTTTAACATCGTTAACTATCCACACTTGGATGGAGATGTACATAGTGCTACCTCATACGGGGTGTATATCTCCCAGCTCATTCGATTTGCTAAAGCGTGTAATGATGTTATAGACTTCAATGATCGACATCAAGTTATTACAAGTAAACTTCTTCAGCAGGGTTTTCGTTATCACAAACTACGTAGATCTTTCTCTAAATTCTATCGCCGCAACGAAGAGTACAACACCAACCTTAAGACACTTCTGCGACTAGGCATATCATAACCCTCATTTTATGGAGATGTGGTCTATAAACTTCGAAAGTTAAAGGGGTCTGACGGGTTTCCTGACCGCTTTACAAATTTAATCAGGAAGTTCGTCAGAAAAGGATATAACCCTTTGGTTTTACAGCGCACTGCATGTTTAGTGATTGACCCCTCTATAGTCAGTCATTACGCTTCACTTTTCACTTGTGCGATGACTGGACTACCTCTTGGGACTCTATGATTGTACCTACTGAAACCCCAACTAAGGGAGGTGGGTGCATGAGCTTTCGTCCCTCGGGTTTTCTGGTCGTACCCTAGATTGGTTTTCTCTTTAGCTGCAATTACTATGGTTGTTCAGTACGATTCTGGATACATCCTGAGATGTTTTATTATTTTGTATGTGTTTCTTTAGTTAGTTTCTCAGGATGTGGACTTTATTGTTAGAGACTTCCTTTTGATGGGATGTAGTTTTGTTTACACTGTCTTGTCTTTTTGGGCTCTGAAGACAGGATAATAGCGAGGATTGTGCGCATATAAAATCGATTCAAGCTAACCAGTGGGCCTTATTGCCTACTGACCGTTCCAAGTCGGTAACCCTGTCTTCAACACCCTTTCTGTTGTTTTGTGTCTCTTTCATTGTATTTTCAAGTCCTTGTTTGCAGTACAGTGCGGACCTACGATGCCTTTGCGCTCGGACACTGTGGTTTCTATAGGACCCTATATCTCATTTTTGCAACTTAATTATTTCCATATTGTCGATACATTCAGTAAAATGAAGGATTACATCTTTAAAGGTGAATTTCTTTTAAAAGGTTAACATTAATGGGTAAATATATATCATTCTTCATGATGTTATGATCTCCTTACAGGAATATAAATACTATGAAACGGCCACAATGTCAGTCTTACACAGCTAAATTCAATTAAGATTGAAATCAGAACCTTTAACTTGAAATAAAAAAGATCTGTTATCACTTCAAAACGCACAAGTTAGTAATTTAAGATACAAATAAGGAAGTTGACCTTGCTTGACATGCAGTTGATATCACGTTCATTGCATAGTTGCACGAAATCTAATTGCACAATACTGAATATGAGATAAGTAAATTGTTGACAACGAGTAAAGGAGTACTTACTTTACACGGGGATTTTAGGGGGCTCAACCAAATTAGTGAGGTCACCTCGCGCTCAAAGTTCGCAAATTTTTCTTGAGAATCGTATCCCAAATATGTTGTATATGTTATCTGCTGTCTAGTTCCCCGCACCCCTACCACGCAACTACCTCCCCATACAAGTGTTTATACTTGATCTCCAAATTAATAATGTATTGTGGGGGAAACCATCCGTGACCTAAAAAAAGTGGGCGAAACCACCCGTGACCTAAAAGAACACTTTAACAAATGTGGACGAAACATCCCGTGACCTAAACAAATACTATTTGAACAATTAATGCACTGATTACTGATTTAGCTAAAACAGAAGCAGACTTGTCTGTCCACAAATAACTGGTATCTGCTTGTATTTCCTATAGACCAAAAGGACACACTACTCACTGTAGTACGTTTAAGGACTATTGGTTGGCCATCTTTATAAAAAAAAGGTCCAAAATGGATGGAGTATGGTCAAGTGAAATGTTAAACTAATTGCAGAATTTTGGCATGAGCAGTGTCAACCATATAGTACTCGTACATGACCGTAAGCCAACACTATTGACGTAAACATAATATCAAAAATAATACGTATATGGCAGAAATTGTGACATTTATATTAGAAAGGTTTTATGCAATTTTACTCAACTTTGTTTTGTTTTTATGTTAAATAAATTGGTCCAGAGAATAATCCATTCAGCCAGCGATAGCAGACGAGATATAATTTCTAAATCAAATAAGCCGTTTTATCACATCATCCAAAGTTTATAGTACATCATTGTTAAAAAGCAACGATATTCTTTTAATGACAGGTGGTTTCAAAATAATCCAAATGATATAAGTTAGGTGACATTGACGGACTTTCTCTGTCAAAATATTATAACCGGCAACTATATTTGTGGGAGTGTTGGTTTAAACATATTTTCCCCCAAAAGTTTACAACATTAAATATGTAATTGTACAAAACATATAATAGGTTTAGAATAAAAGCAAAACTGCTTATAGAATTCCTTTCCTTAACATGAATAAATTGTTTGCATAGAAACATTGGAAACAAAACCAATTCCATATACATCTTTTCTTTCTACATAAGTTTTTATGTTGACACGGGGTTCTTAAAATACCTATTCATTACGTTTGCGACCTATTAATTATCCTACCCGGTCTGACCCGTGGTATCAGTCATATACCGCGGGTTAGCCAGGGTATGTTGTGATGCGGCTTCCGCGTAAATAGTCCCATCGTGATTACTGTTTTGTTTTGCTCCCTGACAAGAAATATGCTTTACAGGTGTCGATTCATTAACAAATCGATGTTATTACACAACACTGGTCATGTATAAATAGTATATGATAGTTTTTAAGCAAAATAATTGTATCCCATATATGATACATATAACCGCATCACGCGTATAAATCGACATAAAAATGTAAGAAGAACAACATGGCGGCCATTATTTTGTTCGGGATTTTCATTCAGAAATCAAATAAACTGGATTTAATAACATGGCCAGAACAATTATTGGATGTGTTAAAATTTCTGCTAGAGAGTTGGGGCAATGGATGATGCATTACTTAGTTAGTAAGCTGAGACGGAGTTTCCAGGAAAAGTACTTTTGAGGATTTCTGATGAAGTTTTGCCCGGCGCATTCATTGACAATCCTTCATCAAGTTCATGACGTTGGAACTTGATGCGTTAAAGCTTAACGGTGGCGACGGTGTTTATGTAAAACCCCAGAATGGTAAGTGTTGTATTTTATAACATGTATACATTAAAAATAATCCATTTTAAAAAATTGACTTCAGGAAACGTCCTTCAAAAAGTGAGGATGTTTATTTTTTAACTATCGGTGACACAATTAGTTAGACTCTTTTCACATACAAAAAATTACATCAAAGTGAACACTTTGTGAAAACAATATAAACTTGACAGGAATGAAATGTCATGACCATGTACATGTACCCTGCCCTATCTCTCAACCAACTTTCATTCAGTCTGTTGTCAGAGTTCAACATGTAAAATCTCCGATTATCTAGGACAAGTGAGTTAGATTGTAGCAAGTTACATGTAAATGTAAAGGGAATTTTAATTCAGACTTCAGTTAACAGTGAGTTCTAAAAATCGTCTTTGAAATAAGTTATTTTCCATTGCCTAGATGTACATGTATTGGCAGTACTCCACCTAGGCTTGCGTTAACCATTCGCCGAATCACCATAGGCGAAAAGAAACCCCGAACTGTCGAATGAAAATCTTTAGAAATACATAGCAAATGCACCAGACTTCGGCGGTCTGGCGAATCCATATATAACAGGTGGTGAAAAAAGCGTTCCTCAACCGGGACTTGAACCCAGGGTCTCTGGTTTACCGTACCAGCGCTTTAACCACTGAGCTATCGAGGACATACGGTTGGGAATCTATATTTCACCATATACCTGTACCCGGTTACATACACCCCGACAGATTGAAATTCGTCCCTAATGGAGTTAACTTCAGGTCGGCTGTCAGACTTTTTTTCATACTATTTCATGGTGACAGTCACGGTCCTGGATCCCGGACGAGCCCCCAAATATAACAGGTGGTGAAAAAATCGTTCCTCAACCGGGACTCGGGTTTACCGTACCAGGGCTCTAACCACTGAGCTATCTAGGACATACGGTTAGGAATCAATATTTCACCATATACCTGTACTCGATTACACATAGTTTCGACCGATTTTGTCTAAAAATCTTGGAAAATCCCAAATTCTAATAAACGACGTCTTTGACAGTTTATAAGCCAATATCCCGCTTGGTGTTGTTAGATAATTAGCGACAATCAATTTGGACAGATAAATAATTATCGCAGTGTTTATTAAAAACTGTTTTCAAATTGTGTGCAATAGATGCCGCCCACTGTTCCGCCTCTCGCTGTCAATCAACTAGTTTGTGTCCCCACCTCACGCACACAATATTATCCATATATTTAATTGCATTATTGAGCCGGGTAAATATAAAATAATATGGCGCCCTCTTATGGCCATAATAGCTGATCAAAACAGCAAGTGCACGAAGTGTGACACTGTTTGTTTAACGCATACTCTTATAACTTACTTTTGATGTGTACGCAAACGCGACGTTTTAGCGCCTTCAATTAAAGTTACAAATATCCCGTCAAAAGTCTGGCTAAAGAAATTCTTATCTGGCTAAAGAAATTTTTAGGGCTAAAAGCTTTAAATTCCTAGCGCTAGCCTAGTCCAGATAAGACGCGTATCTGCGTAATGGTAATTACGAATATTTTTTCATCAAAATATATCTTATGGATGGCGGGTGGTGCATAGTTCTACACAAAAAAAAGTGGGTGGTCTGCCTTCACCACAAAAACATCAACTGTCATATATAACCTTACATGTGTTGAAAAAGGCTTAAAACATCATACAAACAAACAAATCATCAAAACCTAGTGATGGGCAATTGGTTGGAATTTACAATCGATCATCGGTTACAATTGGTTGGATGTAACCGATCAATCATTGGTTATAATTGGCTAGCCAGCTTTCATAATCGATCATCATAATCAAATGCCTAAGTATTAAAACTGATGATAGGTTACAATCGATTAATCGGTACATCACTATCAAAAACATTAAAAATAAAATAAACGAGTACAAAAACGCATTAAAAAATCGTCTTTAAGTATCGAGAACCAAACACCTGCATACACACTTGACACTTTAGTAGAAAAATCGAATGCATCCAATCATACTGAGTGATGTTAGGTATTGAATGACAATCAAGTACCTCCAGCAATTAGGCCAAAAAAAAAAAGGTTTGTTTCCGCTATTCTCAGCACTTGTCACCTAACCCTTTTTTTTTCAATTGGAAACTTTTGTCTCAAAATTGGGGAAAATATATGTTTTGGCATTGGGAATATAGCCCAATCATCAATGGCTTTAAAAACAGCCCCAAAATGCATTATTTGGTGGGGGTTTTACTTATTAAAGTGGTTTTGTTGATCTGTGCCTTTAAAACTTGATGACTAACAGGTTTATTTTTTTATTTTCTATAGTCAATAGTGATAGAGCTGCAAAAAATAATAATAATAATAATAATAACTTTAAAAAAATAATTAAAAAAATAAATAAATGTGGGGGTGTCAACATAGCTATATGTGTAAGACCAAAACAACACAGAAATATGTAAAAAAAAAAAAGACTTTCGAGAGGTGGTGGGAGTGGTTGGGGGGGGGGGGGGGGGGGGGGGGACGGGGTGGCAACATAGCTATGTATTAGAAGAGGCCGAAAACAACACAGAAATATGTAAAAAATAAATAAAAAAATGCGTTTCAAGTGTGGGAGTGGGGAGGTGGGGGGGGGGGGGAAGGCGCGGTGGAGGTGATGGGGGGCAACATAGCTATATGTAAGAAGTGACCATAAATAACACTGAATTGTAAAAGAAAACTATTTAAAAATATGTTTTGAGTGGGTGGGGTAGGCGGGGGGTGAAGGCGGGGGATGGGATGTGGGGGTTGGTAACATAGCTATATGTGTAAGAATTGACACACACATATGTAAAAAAAATAAAATAAAAGGCGTGGGGGGAGAGGGGTAGTGGCGGAGGGGGCGTGGAGGAGAGCATATGCCCCAATATGGGTGAAGTATGGATATGTTGTGAGTTCTTAAATGGTATTAAACGGATACATCATTCTTTATACAAACTAGTTTTCAATTTTTCAAGATATTGCGCATTGGCTACATGTGATGCACTTTATAATTGTTATTGATGTTATGAAACGGTAAATAAGCCGAGTAAACATGCGAATGAGATTACATCTAGGATTGACAATACAAGTATACAGGAAAACGAGGTATTGTCTGTAAGTGTTGTTGAAGTGTTATGTAGTGTCGCGCAGTGGTGTAGATAAGAGATATGTTCAGCATTGTCATTACATCCGAGCGATTTGGGGTAAAATCATCACATCCTATTCATAATTGACAGTAATTCATTAATTGAATTGAATGTTGTTTAACGGTTCATCAACACAGTATAGGTTATTTAGAGCCGCCCCAGAGAGAGGGGAAGGATACATAGGAATCCGGGAACCGTGCCCTTCTCTTATTATCTAATAGATTCCTATGGTTCTTTTAACGTGCTCGTAGGATAGACCGATACACGGGACCACCCGGTTTACGTCCCCATCCGACGGACGTGGCTAAGGGAAAGTGTCTTGCCCAACAGTAATTCTTTAAGCACAACAATATTAGTCATACAATTATTATTTAATCATTGTTTCATTGTTTGTATATTTAACTCTTATTGAAATCGTTAAATGTTGTATTTTCCCCTGACTAAATCAACTAAATTATTATTATTATAATTACAATCATACCTAATGCTTTTTATAGAGGGTTATACATAATTAGTTGCAAGTTAGTCTTACATGGGGCCCTCTATTATGTGATTGTGTGAAGTTGGCAATGAGATCTAAGATCGTAGATCGACATTCAATATCGAGCTGGGTTTTCAATGTCGAGCTAGCTCTGAGATCGATATTCGGTGAAACTTATAAGAAGGCAAAGTGAATACAGAGCTGGGTTTGAATTTCGAGCTGGCTCTGAGATCGATATTCGTTTAAACGTACACCAAGGCATTATGAATGCAGAGCTGGGTTTGAATACAGAGATGGCTATGATATTGATATTCGGTTAAACTTATGAGAAGGCATACTGAATACAGAGCTGGGTTTGAATTTCGAGCTGGCTCTGAGATCGATATTCGTTTTAAATGTACACCAAGGCATTATGAATGCAAAGCTGGGTTTGAATTTTGAGCTGGCTCGGAGATCGATATTCGTTTTAAACGTATAACAAGGCATTCTTAATACAGAGCTGGGTTTGAATTTCGAGCTGGCTCTGAGATCGATATTCGTTGTAAACGTATAACAAGGAATATCGAGCTGGGTTTGAATTTCGAGCTGGCTCTGAGATCGACGATCGTTTTAAACAACATACAACAACGAATTTTAAATATCGAGCTGGGTTTGAATTTCAAGCTGGCTCTGAGATCGATATTCATTTTAAAAATACACAAGGACAGCTCTGAGATCGATATTCGTTTAAACGTGAACCAAGTCATTTTGTATATCGAGCTGGGTTCGAATTTCGAGCTGGTACTGAGATCGGTATTCATTTTAAACGTATAACAAGCCATTTTGAATATCGAGCTGGGTTTGAATTTCGAGCTGGCTCTGAGATCGATATTCGTTTTAAAAATACACCAAGCCAGTTTTTGAATATCGAACTGGATTTGAATTTCGAGCTGGCCCTGAGATAGATATTCGTTTTAAACGTACACCAAGTCATTTTGAATATCGAGCTGGGTTTGAATTTCGAGCTTGCCCTGAGATCGATATTAATTTATACGCATAACAAGGCATTTTGAATACAGAGCTGGGTTTGAATTTCGAGCTGGCTCTGAAATCGATATCAGTTTTGAACGTATAACAAGGCATTTTGAATACAGAGCTGGGTTTGAATTTCGAGCTGGCTGTGCGATCGATATTCGTTTTAAACTTACACCAAGGCATAATGAATGCAGCGCTGGGTTTGAATATCGGTCTCAGAGCCAGCTCAAAATTCAAACCTAGCTCTGTATTCAAAATGCCTTGTTATACGTTTAAAACGAATATCGATCTCAGTGCAGTCTACTGAATTTTACATTAATCTATTAATTAAAGAGAATAAATAAAAGTCCCTTTGTGAAGTGGATGTTAAGTTTCGCGTGTCTCACTAATTCCTATTGTTTTGAAGTGGCTATAAATGATTTAAATGCACTATGGTAACTATGGTTGGTTAATTTTGATTTTGAACAGTTTCAGTTTCAGTTTCAGTTTCAGTTTTCATTTACTCATTTTGTCATGTTTGTGAAGTGGCAGTAAAGTGTTCAAGTGCTTGCACCGGCCCACCATATGTCTCATATACCGTTTTAAGTGGAAACATTTGTAGATCACGTCATATTATATATCATTAACTACTAGCCAATATTTATAAACAAAAAAGGAAGTAAACATGGGGACAAAAACACCGTTATTATATGCTTATTCTTGCATATCCACGTTTTATACGAGTCCTGGAAAATCTGATATATATAACGTATATTTCAGCCGTGCTATAAATGACCGATTCGGCAGTTATACCATAGTCTACTGAATTTTACAAGCGAGTAGTTGTAATGTTTACACATAACCTGTCGATCAAATATGTAAAACACGACTATCCATTATCAAAACAGCACTCTTTGACATTGGATTTGCCCAATAATATACACAGGCGATTGGCTGGAATAATCAAAACATGGGTCATGCTCATGCCGCGTGATAATGCTATTTCTTGATTGGATCGAGCTGTTATTTTTACTGAAAAATGCAACGCCCTAAAACTTCTTGCACAGCTTAGTTAGATAAATGGCTATGATACAAAACATGTATAGCATATTTGTCTCGTATGCGATTTATACTGCAAGCTCGGGCCTGCGGCCATCGAGAAGCAGTATAAATCGTATGCGTCCCTCGAGAAGCAGGATAAATCGCATATACTCGAACAATTATGCTATATATATAACATATACTCGAAAAATTGTGCTTTAAATATTACTTGCAAAGTCTCAGACCTTTATTGTTCCTAGCATTGTCTTCTACTGCTTCTCGCACTGGTTCCTGTTGGTTGAATTTGCAATGTCGAGTGCATATAAAAAAACACAAATGGCTTAATGTGTCGATCCTCTCGGATTTTCATGAAATCCAAAGAATCTGGGTGCAAGCCTTACCGGCGCCACTGAATTTCGTCGGTGTATTCTTGGACAAAACACATGAATGATGTAATGATGTAAACCGGGCGGTATCGGAGTCTATCCTTCAAACACCTTAATGAACCAAAGGAATATATTCGTCAGTAAGAGTAGTGCAGGTACCCGGATTCCTGTTTATTTATCAACTTGAAAGTGAAAGTAGAATATATTAAGAAGTGTCGAATGAATGCAGTTTGTTCACGGTGTCAACAAAGATCATAATTTTATTTTCTTAAATGCCACGTGATCCCTACTTTTCTCTGCAGTATTCTAGAGAGGTAAGAATATGTAAGTACATCTTAGTTTGAACTTGATTGAAAAAATTGCAACTAGCAAGCTTGGGAAATTTGTACAGGACTCAATGGGATTTGTTTTACTTGCGGAACACATATAACTATAGAAGGTCAAGGCATGCATGAGAAGTAGTCCATATCTTTGATTTGAACTACACCAAGGTCAATCACACGAGATATACGTTTCTTACATGCATAATATTTAATGGAAACTAATCCGTCAAATAACGGCAAAATGGCACTACAAAAACGTTTATCAGAAATCTGCCCGGATGTTCATGTCATATAATAATGTACATGTGCCTATTAAAAGTATAGGATTTTTCACGGGTTCTTGAATACCTCTAAATGAATATGCGTAAAACATTATGAGTTAGTAACTCTTAATTCAACGCACCAGTTTTGGGGTTTGGCCTAGCTGGTTAAAGCCATTTATATTGTGTCTATAGAGTTTGGATTCTCATAGTATGTAAGTTATATATAAACTGATAAACATAAGTTTAGCAGGTAAATAACATAAATCCCGTTGACCAGATTATAGGATATGTGTAGAAGCGGTCATGGGCAATATAATTTTCATAATTTTCAGCTATATAAAGGGAATAAGTCAATAGCAACATGTAGTAATCTACATGTTTTACAGAAATTATAATTTCGCTCTTATTGCAATGTAAAGGGAGGTAATATCACAAATGGTAAACTTTGGTTCCCTATATCTTTATAATGGCAAGGAAATTGTCTATTGTTTTAGAGGTCTTTATAACTTGAGGCCTATAAAAGTTATTTTGTAATGTTTAATCTTGCTCTTTACCTTATTTGTATTTTGAAATGTGAAATAGTATATTTTAACTAAATGGGAGATAACTCTGATACTTACATTGGAATACAAAAAGTAAGTGAAAAAGAAGATCAACCTACGTCATGCCGATGATTTAAAATACTTCACAATATAAAATAACATTACATTTATTTAAGCTAGATGTGCATAAGGGCTTGCTAATCTTTATTTTTTCCAGTATATATACCTCGTCGTCAGTAAGTTAAATTTAAAACGATTTATATATGTTGTAAAATGTGACTGTTGTTGGCGGGATAGCTACTTTAATTCAATTAATGTCATTAACAGTGAGAACATGCAGTAGAGGAGACCGGACATGACCTATATGTCGTTCAAAGTAGATCACAGTGATCCGAAATTTTGCAAATGATGTAAGATGCATATAAGAAACATGCTGGTGAAGGTTGGTGGAAATCCTGCAAGAAAAATGCAAGATAAGCGGAGACCGGACGTGACTTATATTTCGTTCGAGGTAGGTCTCAGCGATCATACATTTAGCACATACGCTGTTAGATGCATATAAGGAACACGCTGGTGGAGATTAGTGAATATCCGCAAGGAAGGGAGCTAGATACGCATGTCGCAGCGGAGACTGGCCATGACCTATAATTCGTCGGAAAATACGCCACAGCCAAATGACATTTTGCACAGGATGTTAGATGCATACAAGGAACATGCTGGTGAAGTTTGATTTAAATCATTCAAATAATGACAAATATATAAACAAATGAAAGTCGGAGGCACGGAAGAACAAACGCAAGTTAACCTACTGACACATACGTGTGCCCGGACGACATAGTGATCGTTAAGCGGGCTCGACAAAAAACATAAGAGCTATAATTCTGACAGCTAATTTCTGCATACATTACCTCAATCTCACCGTTAGCAATCAAGAAAAAAGTGAGTTTACACGTGCAGATATAGTTGATTCTATAGATTATATTGTGTTCATCTCCACAGAATACACTTGACTTGTTATTCCGGTATTCAAACTCATACGTGTATACACATATGTAACAATAAATACTCCTCTAACACCGCTCTAGTCTCTGCATTTAGCAGATTTGTACCTTGATATTCAGAGAAACAGCATGTTCATTAATTGCGTCATATTTGCGAATTAAAGTACGCTCCCCACCCACATTACCTCTCCCACCGAAAGTGGAGGAGAGAGCATCTTTATTATCCCGGCCTGGGTTTCGTTAAACAATACAAGTACATACACGATTCCCTTCAACTGTTGTACCATCTTAATTGTTCAAAACGTTCAATGGTGATTAGTGTTATCGGTCAAACTAGCTTAAGTGGCCGCCGCAATCTGTATCAAGCGACCATACATCTCTTAATCGTTCACTGATAGTCTGTTTAACCTGTATTGAGAAACCACAAATCTTAAGACACCATTTATGATAGGTTCCTTGGGTGGTCGCTGAATAGAGGTTATACGGTATAAGTTAGGTAACATAAGTACATTATTAGCAAACACCTAATATACGGCAATAACACTTATTTATGACAATTTGAGGACTCGTAAACACAATGTTCTAGCTGATGGATTATGCAGGACACATATTTAGCTGGCTTCTTGAATATAGCTTGAAAATTGTTTTCTTCAAATACATATTAATGTAAGTTTTAAACCAGTCTATTGACCAGAATGACAGATTCCCTTTAAATTATTACTACTTCCAAGGACAGTTAACCGCTTTATCAAGCCGGATATTGATTCAAACTGGATTTGAAAGTCGAACACAAGAACACTTTGTAAGAATGTTGACGTGCGACTTGGTCCCATGGCAATGTCGAACTCAGGCTGCCGAATTTTGTTGAATTATGGCCTCAATAATCGAATGCTGGACACCAGACTTCGAACTCCGATCTAACTTCTTACAATTTTTTTTTTAAATTTAACATTCTACAGTCTGAAGCTTAACACAGTGACAAAAGAATTATTAAACTCTTTGGGCAACTTCTCTTGTTTATTTGCGTGCCATTACTGGTAACACTAGAGAAACCAGGCAGGGGAGCACCCGGGAGCTCCTTAAAGAAACTAATCCGCCAAATAACGGCAAAATTACACTACAAAACCGTTTAATAAAACTCTATCCAGGTGTTCAGGTAATATAATAATGTACATGTGCCGATTAAAAGTAAAGTTTTATTTCCGGTTTTTAAAATACCCGTGATTGAATATACGTAAAATAAATTATGGGTTGGTAACTTTTTATTCGACGCTCCAGTTTTGGGGTTTGGGCTTGCTGGTTAAAGTCGTTTGTATTGTGTCTATGAGATAGGATAAGTTATATATATTCTCGTATATACCTCGTCGTCAGTGGGTTTAGAAAAAGTGTACATACGTTGTTAAATGTGGCTGTTGTTGGCGGGATAGCTACTTTAAAACTGCATTTAGCCGTAACTATTAGCTTATAAAACAAACTCTTTAGACTGTACCTTTTTACATTTAACCTTTTAAAGTTTCTGTGGAAGCATGCCTCAACCCCCCTTAACGATTTCGCCCCTAAGGCGCTCAATTGCTTGGCCGTACACAACATTAAAACGGCCAGCTAGGCCCCTGATTATCCGGATCCGGATTTACGTGTCAATGTAATCTAAGTGAAATATCTTGCATATAATGCCTTGGGGCACACATTCTTACTCCTGGGAGTAGATCTAATTTGAGGGGGAAAAATCATAAAAAGTTGAAAACGCAATAAAAGTCAGAAATGGTGGGGCTTATTGTGGAAAGCACATTTTTTGCGAGCATTGAAAATATATAGATCTAGTATATACCTGATATATATCGCTTTAACAAGCACCAAAGATAAAACAATATCCCCCAATGCCCTCTGCCACTCTCTCCCCCACCCTGGATGGAGGAATAGCTATTTTAACTGTTTTATTCTTGTGCAATAAATACACAACATTTTTGTTACGTTCAACGAACTGTTTATTGTTATAGACAATGTCATTGTTAACATATTACTTCCCCACATGCTGATCAAGATCTCATGATTACCATCGACCATCGCATCTTACCATCGCATCTTCAACCGGGACATTCGACTTTCTTCACCGCAGCACAGTACCTACACCGCAGCATAATGTACATGTCGGAACTTACGGTAAGTCTCTGAAAACAACTGTTACCCAATTATTTTAGCACTTTTGACAGGTTTGCAGGTATCTACTTCTTTGGAATTGGACTTTTATCAAATCGATGCAGATATTGGCTACTAAATGTAACGTTTTGAGCATTTATTTTACGAAAAAATGCAGAGATTGATACAGTTTGACAGAATTTGATTGAGTTTCCTTTCTAAAGGTACAGTTTGTAATAATTAGGACACTGTGCACAAGAGACATGTCTATATTATATGACCTAAAATAGAAGTTTTATTAACTTGCAATATATTCATGATGTGGATATTTTACGTTTTACACAGTACACCGAGGGCTTATTTGGTACTGCTGACGACAGTGTAAATAAATCACGGGTACTCATACCGTCATGCAATGGTACTTACACCGCACGTTATATAGAAACATTTTTAAGTGATATAAGTCTACTCTTTTATTTTTGAATATCAATATGAATACTGAGGACTTGAACACTAAGAAATAAATTAATACATCAATCTTTGTATGACCGGGAGGCAATACATAGTCGGTACGTGTCTGATAAATGAACATTATTACAAATGAACGTTTTGTTCGCGTGGGATTTGTCGACTATTATAAGGCGGTAGTTGATCATATGAACTCAAATAACCTGTGCCAGTTGCTTCCCGGTGTTCAGTTGCACCAATTCTTTCCCTTGTTTATAGCTGTGTCATTCCACTACGGGTAAACACATCAGTTTTTAGAGAGCGATTCTCGTGCTGGTATTGCAAATCTATAATTTGCGCACAACATAATACAGTTACTAGTTACTTTCGACTTAATACACGATGAATAGTGTTAGGCAATGATAATAGTGTAACTCTTTCTGGTTAATTTGTACATGTATACCCACATCTATAAATAAGGGAAACAACCATGGAAAACATGAATACTGGTCTTTTTCAGATGTTAAGTATAATACTATACGAAGTGATGTTTTATTTTTACTGATAATTGACATCGCCTACTGAATATTTATTATTAAATCATTCACCGACAATGCTACTACAGATTTTAAGTTATATCAATATGTTGCTGTTAATAAAGTCTCTGTGTGTAATATCATTTAAAAAGTATTTAAAGAACATTATATAAAAGTGTCTCCCTAATTAATGTTTTAACATCCTTTTAATAGATTCAATATTTGGCTTTGGCGATTTCAAAACCGGAGAAATGCAACGTTCTAATGCATAAATTAGCCGTCTATAAGTAACAGGTCTATACTATCGCGCGACCGTGTTGATGTAGCCCTTCTAAATATAATTTCTAATTTCACTTTTCGAATTTTTTGCAAGCGTAATTTCCCATTATTTTACCACTCGTGAGGAACATAATGTTTTATTGTTTTATTTACAACCTATTGAATTTCAAGTAATGCTTTAGTTCCGTTTTCACTTAATGTACTTAGTACAGCTGGAAGTAACTCTTCAATTTCATAAAGCCCTTCTTCGTACGAGATACGGTCACTTTCTGTATATATCTGTACTTGTAGATTCATCAACGGGAGTTGTTATCAGTAATTTGTTATCAGCAGTGAATTCATATTCATTATTATTAGTAAACGAATGTCGTGTTTTGGATGCTGCATTCCTGCTCAAATCATGACCCGGGTCACATTTTAAAACTTTCACTTCGTTGTCTACTACACTAATTTTCTGTAATGTGTACATTTTGTACTTTAAGATATTGTGTTCATGCTTCTTCTATACCAGTGTTGAACTATTCCATTTAAAGTACTTATTGTAAAAGTTACAGTACGAACACATATAATAATTAACGTTCTGTTCGTTGTTCACATGTGGGGGAAAGTTTGACAGGATTGGACAGTATTTTTTCATTGATATATCGTCTCTTATATAAACTATGTTTTCATCAACACAAATGTATTTTCCCAATGCTTCTAATTCGCTTGCAACAGTATGTTCATGTATTTTTGTTTGTACTCCAAACGAACCGGTTTGGGCATTAAGAACCTGTTCACGGTATGTAAGAACCCGGTCCTTGTGTGCCCTACTATACTGGTCAAGAAGCACATCTACAAGTGCAGTAACAGCACTGCCAGTCAAACATCGACATTTTCCTGAAAGAAACGAAATATTTTATTACTTTTAACGAATGTATGTGCCGCTGCTGTGTACTACATAGCTTGCGGTGTAAGTACCTTTCCTTAGCTACAAAAAAAGGCGGTGGATAGTACCCCATGCTGATCGTCAGCTGTACCCGAACATTCCTGCACCGACCTCCAATAAATTAAACTTGCTGTAGCTACATATTCCGTTATTTTTATTGACAATATGTGTATGGCTTACTCAGGAAACGTTGCTATTGAGTTTCCTTTGATTAAAACGTATTATTAATACACATTCAATTTAAAATATGATTAAAAGTCGTTAAAAAACTTATCGTCATTCAATGCTGTAATGAAAACAAACTCTGAAAAAGCAGGGGTTGTACGTAAAACAGAACGTTAAAATGTCAGTGAAATGATTGAAAGACATGTACAATATATTTTCCTTGATTCGCATGGAATTCAAACTCGGATGGAAATAATCAATTATTACCTGTTTATAGGCCTTCTCTGCCATCTACAAGGCTAAGTACATGTACATTATGCTGCGGTGTAGGTACTGTGCTGCGGTGAAGAAATGTCGAATGTCCCGGGTGATCTTAACATCGACCATCGCATCTTACCATCGACCATCGATCGATGGTCGACGGTAAGATGCGATAATAACATGGCCCTAACCGGACACCGTAGGAAATGCAGCTTTCACAGAACACAGTAAACCCAAAAACACGGCAAAACGACAAACATGAATGGCAACGTGCAGTGTCCTACCCAACTCGGCGCTTTATACAATGTATTAGGAGTGTCGTGTTTCTATGGTGTTTTACGTCATTTTCACATGTAAATTTATATATGACGATCAATTTTGTTTTGTGGTGGAGGCAGACCACCAACTTTGCCTGGGTAGAACCAGTAATGTACACCTCTCTGCCATCCATAAGAATCAACACTTCTTCACTTACGAGTGGCTTGGAAAGTAACCACGAGCTACGCCCCTGAACGTCAGTATATATTTTCTTTTGTACAGTAGCTATCCCGTCAACAACGCCACATTTTACAACATATGTAGATCTATACCGTTTCTAAAACTACTGACGACGAGGTAAACATTATATATAACTTACATATTTTCAGAATCCCAAACTCTACTTTATAGAAACAGTATAAATAACCATCCAGGCCAACCCGATAAATGTAACGTCGAGAATTAAGAGTTACAAACTCATAATTCATTTTACGCATAATCAATCATGAGTATTTCAAGAACCCATGAATAAACCTTCCCTGTTTAATCGGCACATGTATATGCATTAGTATATGAACACCTGGATAGAGTTTTAGATAAACTGTTTGTAGTGTAATTTTTGCCGTTATTTGGCGGGTTAGGTTTCTTTAAATACTAGTCACCTATATCTACTGGTACATTAGATCTATTGTATATGATTTTTTTCCATCATTTATATTTTTCATCATTATTTTATTTAAATTAATCGATACAGAGTCTAGACTATTTGTTAGAAGTCGTACAGGTGATACTAAAATAATCACTGACGTCATCTAAGTTAAGGCTTCGAGTGAGACGTCATATTATAAAATACGTGACGTCAAATTTTAACAGGATAATCATGAATAAAATGGTTCACCGATTAATAAACTACTTAGAATACACCTATCTAGATCTTCATGAACATAATTTCATTGGGCATGTTGGGTTCCTTTCGAGTGAAAAATAAACAGCCGTTCGTAGATATGTCAGCTGAGTATTCTACGACCGGTCGTGGACATGGCTACGAACGGCTGTCATCATAGGAAAATATCCGTTAGTGGACACGCGATAAAATTGTATATCCTAAACTATGCATTTTAGGTAAAAAAGACGATAACGCATGAACACATGCATATGTAAATCATGCATATGTAAATATTGAAAATGCAATATATATGTACCTTGAACTCCTGATAACATGCCAAATATCAACATTTAACGAAATGTCCATTAAGTGATGCTTTTTTCACAATGGCACGAACGGCTGGATCCAGTAGTATATATATTAATATATATATTATGTATATATATATATATATCCGTATTTATTAAAGTGGCCCCTAAAGGTTCGTGAATGCCTATATGTAGTTTTTGTGAGTCAAAAAGTTAGAAAAATAACAAAACTGCTGATTCTGGAAAAAATCAATAACAATATAGTTTAAATGCTTATTCATTATTATATTTACCAAGTATAAAGATACCTATCCCTGAACTAATAAATACATGTCGGTATTTTAGTAATACAAAATAAATGTAAAAAGAAGAACTAAAACTAAAAGGGTCCCAATCAGGATCGGGGAGGCGGAGAGGAGGGGGGCGGGGGGTGTTTAGTGCTTAAACATGTTTTTAGTTTTTTACCACTTGTTTGTACCTCTAAACTGGGTCAGATTGTTGATATCAATGAAAGCGTGGAAAAGTTCGAAAAACAAGCCAGATCGAACTAGTAACACCGGAGCCTTGCTTTAATTAAATATGTTATAGTTTGTGTCGTTAATGCAGATATGCCTTCATTTCTCATCTGATCTTTACCAAACTTGGTCAGATTGTTGATATCAATGAAAGCGTGGAAAAGTTAAAAACACCCGGATCGGACCAGTAACACTAGACTTTATGGCCATTGATTTCCTTAAATATGCTACTTTGGGAACTTGGGCTTGCCGGTTCAAAGCACACTGGGGGTTTTAAAAAAATAATCCTCAAAGGATGCAGGCAAGTGTGTCAGATATTGGCTTCGCCCCCAGGGGCCACTTTGGAGTAATCGGTTCAAAATCACAAAAAAAATGAATGTCTTGTACAAATGTGAATATGATACGTCCTAGGCAAGTATAGCCGATCATGTTAATGCTTCCTAGCAAGTATCGCCTTCCTTCATATTGATGCTTCCTAGCAAGTTATCGCCTTCCTTCATATTGATGCTTCTAGCAAGTATCGCCTTCCTTCATATTGATGCTTCCTAGCAAGTATCGCCTTCCTTCATATTGATGCTTCCTAGCAAAGTATCGGCCTTCCTTCATATTAATGCTTTCTAGCAAGTATCGCCTTCCTTCATATTGATGCTTCCTAGTCAAGTATCCTCCCTTCCTCATATTGATGCTTCCTAGCAAGTATCGCCTTTCTTCATATTGATGCTTCTAGCATAGTATGTCGCCTTCCTTCATATTTGATGCTTCCTAGCAAGTATCGCCTTTGCTTTCATATTGATGCTTTCTAGCAAGTGTTCGCTCTTCCTTCATATTGATGCTTCCTAGCAAGTATCGCCTTTCTTCATATTGATGCTTCCTAGCAAGTATCGCCTTCCTTCATATTGATGCTTCCTAGCAGATAAAGCCATCATGTTAATGCTTCTAGCAAGTATCGCCTTCCTTCATATGATGCTTCCTAGCAAGTATCGCCTTCCTTCAGTATGATGCTTCCTAGCAAGTATCGCCATTCCTTCATATTGATGCTTTCTAGCAAGTATCGCCTTCCTTTCATATTGATGCTTCCTAGCAGATAAAGCCATCATGTTAATGCTTTCTAGCAAGTATCGCCTTCCTCTCATATTGATGCTTCCTAGCAAGTATCGCCTTCCTTCATATTGATGCTGTCCTAGCATGTATCGCCTTTCTTCATATTGATGCTTTCTAGCAAGTATCGCCTTACCTTCATATTGATGCTTCCTAGCAAGTATCGCCTTTCATCATATTGATGCTTTCTAGCAAGTATCGCTTTCCTTCATATTGATGCTTCCTAGCAAGTATCGCCTGTTCTTCATATTGATGCTTTTCTAGCAAGTATCGCCTTTCTTCTGATATTGATGCTTCCTAGCAAGTATCGCCTTCCTTCATATTGAATGCTTTCTAGCAAGTATCGCCTTCCTTCATATTGATGCTTTCTAGCAAGTATCGCCTTTCTTCATATTGATGCTTTCTAGCAAGTATCGCCTTTCTTCATTTTGATGCTTTCTAGCAAGTATCGCCTTCCTTCATATTGATGCTTCCTAGCAAGTATCGCCTTTCTTCATATTGATGCTTCCTAGCAAGTATCGCCTTCCTTCATATTGATGCTTTCCTAGCAAGTATCGCCTTCTTCATATTGATGCTTTCTAGCAAGTATCGCCTTCCTTCATATTGATGCTTCCTAGCAAGTATAGCCATCATGTTGATGCTTCCTAGCAAGTATAGCCGCATCAATGTTGATGCTTTCTAGCAAGTATCGCCTTCCTTCATCTTGATGCTTCCTAGCAAGTATCGCCTTTCTTCATATTGATCACTTCCTAGAAAGTATCGCAATCATATAGACACTTCCTAGCACGTATCGCCATCGTATTAATGCTTCCTAACACGTATCGTCATCATATTGATACTTTCTAGGAAGTATCGCCTTCAGATTGAGGCTTCCTAGAACGTATCGACGGTCGCGCGGACAATGTGGGTACATCGTATAAACGCAAGTCTTACTCATAGAGGTTTGTGTCATAATTCAGGCATACATATATCAATACGAGACGTTTAATATATCAAAATTTCACAAAAAAATATGCTATCAGATTCTGGAAAACATGATTGTTTAAACGTTTGTCTCAAAATGTTCGTATTTATTAGTAATTGTTCAAAAACGTCGTGTAACACTGTTACACCGAAGCCAGATCGTCCCTGCTTAAAATAACACAAACTAAGCCAATTGACGTCTATTCTTGGCTGTGAATTGGTGTTCAACGTTCCGACGTCATTCACGAGCAACGTCATATTCCGTCAAACAAACGCACAACACTAAGCTTTGAACAGCAGCGGATGATTCGCAACACGTAAAAACTGTAACACTCACTGAAAAAAGGCGTGAAATCTAAGAAGTACGATGGTACGTCATTCATAATTTATTTAATTGTTGACGTTCAATAGATCTACTTAAATAGAAAAAGTATTGTTTTAATTTTGTACAAAATATATAATTTTTTTGACGATAAGTCGATATTTCTATATTTAAATATTCGTTCGCGCATGTTCAGTATTTTGTGACCAAATTCAATTATTTTCATTTTTTTTTTGTGGGTGTGTGGGGGGGGGGGGGGGGGGGTGCGGGGGGTATCGATGTTTAGGAGTGTTAACAAATATTTATTTTTAATAAATTTTAATTTTATAATTCATCTTTCATCCAGAATTGTTTTTCTATTTTGATAACAAATTGAAAGAATTATTAAGAAAAATCCATGTTCAGTATTTTGTTACCTTTTAAATGTTTTGACGTCATGAACTTCAGAGATTTTTGACGTTAATTTAATTTTGCTAATTCAATGTAACGTTTAGTTCCAGCCTCTGTCAGCGAATTAATACGTATTAGCGTCCAAACCAAAAGGACCAAACGAAATAAACAAGTGTCTGAATCAATGAAACGGATATATGTACCCAGAGAGAAAGAATGGAAAACCCGTCAAAGCAGCTGTAAAACAAGAAAAATACAGGCGCACAACACCTACAACAGAAAACTAAACCGAGGTCAGACGGCAAAATAGAAAGAATTACATGCATCATATCGAACAAGAGAGACCACTACAGTTGATATGGAAACGTACAGTTTTCCTCACCGGAATGGATGAAGTTTTAGGTAAGCTGAAATATTAAGTTCAAATTACACGAGGACCTTCTGACCCATTCAATAGAATGTATGCCTATATATTAAATTGCGTAGTTTAAAAAAAACACACCAGTATAGTGCCTGAAATACGAGAATTGCAAATGTTTAATAAAAAGATCAGTTTCGTATCAACACTGTTGCAACACAATTATCACGGTATGTATTTTAATTAATTATTTTAGCTTTAAGAATGTTATATATCTAAATGTATATATATGTAGTATTAATTTCATATAGACAGTAACGTGATATGCTTTAAGATGGGCTCATTTACTCCTTGGAGTAACACATTTACTAAGATCTAGTAACACTTTAAAGTTTTAATAGATAAACATTGTGCATGCTTAGTATTTTGTCATCTGCTTCGTAGTCGTTCAATGCACT